>JAOWBP010053417.1:0-11198 GCA_028571105.1 Tragopan temminckii
GTGGTGTGGAACCATATCAGAAGCCTTGTAGAAATCCAAATAGTGATATCAGTTGTTCTTCCTTTGTCCGCTGATGATGTAACTCCGTAGCAGAGGACCACCAGATTGTTCAGGCACAGTTTACCTTTGGTGATGCCATACTGGCTAAGTTCACCTCCTTTTTTTTTGCCCTTACTTTTCAGTCTTATTAAACTATATAAACCCGTGGGTTTTACTTTTCATCAATTGTATCTGTCATCTCACTGGTAAAGAATGCATAAGCAAATGGCTGTGTGGTGCTTAGCTGCCTGCCAGATCAAACCACAACAATAACATAATGAGAAGCTAGGTAGAAATAATTGTATCTATTGAGTTAACATCACAGATAATCAACTCTGTCCCTGGTCTGCTATGAAAGGAACTATACACAGCTATTTAAATTCCTAGACAGGGGAATGGAGTCTGTATGCATTCAGATTCCATGAACAATATCCATAGAATGATTCCAAAAAGTACAAATTATATTTTAGAGAATTGTATTCTAGAGCTTATTGCAAAACCTGGTCTGTGTACATAATTAAATGCTCTAATACTACTATTATATATTAGTGTCTTTTTCATTACTTCATTTGACTATCCACAGCACTCCACTATTGTACCTTTGCCATGTACCTATTATTTTATAATGATCAGGTCACAAATCAATTTACTCCATCAACCTGAATGACATCAGCTATATAAGCCATATATCACCAGCTAATTTTCCAACGCTTTAATCATTAATTCTCCTTTCTTCCAGAGGCAACAGAACCTGACTACATTTTATGTTTCAACGGGTCTTACATATGCTTTATATAGAATAAGATACACTTCTATCCACTAGGCCAGAGGTGGTCAATGTGTCTAACTTTATTAATTATACTTTTTAATGTTTATGGGTCTGGAAGGTGCAAAATATTTACGGCATATTGGTCACCCAAAGATATGAGCCTACGCCTATGTGGTTTATTTCTCCCAGTACACAGGATTGTGAACTACTCAGAAGCCATGTTGCCAGTAAATCGCTGCTGTTTTTCTATACAACGTAATCACAGTATGAAACCTCCACATTTACACTAAAAAGTACGAAGCAGATCTATAAGAACAATTTGGTACTTCTGCTCTACATGTAATCGGTAATCTTTATTCTTAATATATGTTCATGCAGTTGTCCTTTTATGCCTATTTAACCGTGAACTTCATACCACTGCATAAGAGATATACATTCTCATCAGCTTCTATTTTGTAAATTTTATTTGCACGTAATTCATACAATCTACGCTGTCTCTAAAACTATCAAATACAAATGTATTTACTAATTCTTGTGGCAAGAAGCCAGGTTAACAAATTCAAAAGCATTGTTTTAATCTATGGGTCATTCATTCTCAACAAGTTTACAACTTTAGAATGTTTTCATAAGCCTCTACGATATAGTTTACTATATCACAAATTCCTTGCCCATTTTACTTTGACATTTATTAAAATGCTAAATTCTGAATGGACAGCATATAATGAAACTATCTGTTTTCTAGAGAAGCAGTGGGATAAATTTATTGAGTGATAGTAGAAATATGTAACAGGGAAAAAGAACTCAGACAGGAAAAATGCCATCTTGAACAACCAAGGAAGAGTAATCCAAAATCAGACTCTTCATAAATGAACTACCGAGAGTAGGAAAGCCTTGAAAGACCTAAGTAGTATACATCAAATCTTTCTAAAAGTTTATATTGTATTAGAATAATAAATAAATAAATTTCACAAATTTGCAGAGATTGGAACGTATTTATTGAATCTTAACATAGCATAGTTAGAGTATACTTTCCTCCAGTGCAGGAAGTTTCTGTGTAGAACACTGGCATTCCACTCTTTTCACATAAAAATAAACAAATAAATAAAGTATTAATATAATCGCAATTTCACTGGAGAGGCAACTGTTCAGAAAGTATTGTAGGAATACGCATCAGTGGGTGACTGGATAATAATATAAAGTCACAATTTGCAGATGGCTTTCACATAGAGTTGAAAGTTAAGTAAACAAGCAAATTAACTGAAGAAAAGAGGTTATCTGAAAATTTTACCTTCAAAACTGTTGTACGGGATGTGATGATAAACTGCTGGATTTAAAATAGTTTTGGACCTCCATTTTTCATATGCCCAGTCAATATTTGTCCTCTCATTTTTGTCTCTGTGCAGCAGCCTACCATTAAATGCCATCTTTGATTTTTCCTCAAAATCTTGATTTCAACAAATCAATGTTATCTCTCAGAAATTGCTTGGTGCAAATTCCTGAACAGGTTATCTTTTAGGCTACTTGTGTATGCAGTGGAACTGTGTAGGGAATATTCAAGCATATGTAGGGAACATCCTTAGACACATTTCCTTTTCTATTTGGCATGGTCATATATTTTTCTTGTTAACATCGAATGCAGGACTACCTAAGATACCTCCTCTGCTTCACAGAATCACAGAATCACAGGGGTTGAAGGGACCTCAAAAGATCATTGAGTCCAACCCCGCTACTAAAGGAGGTACCCTACAATAGGTCTCACAGGTGGTTGTCCAGTTGGGTATTGAATATCTCCAGAACAGGAGACTCTACAGCTTCTCTGAGCAACCTGTTCTAGTGTTTCGTCACTCTTACCATAAAGTTCTTCCGCATGTCAGTGTGGAATTTCCTATGTGCAAGTTTTAGGCCATTGCTCCTTGTCTTATTACAATGCACCACCAAGAAGAGCCTGGCCTCATGCATTTGTCTTCCACCCTCCATTAGGCATTTATAAACATTAATCAGATTTTCTCTCACTCTTCTTTTCCCCAGGCTGAACAGACACAGATTACTCAGCCTTTCCTCCAGGCCCTTTGTCATCTTTGAGGCCCTCTGCTGGACTCCTTCTAGGAGATCCCTGTTTTTTTTAAACTGGGCAGCCCAGAATCAGACACAGCAGTTTAAATGTGACCTCACCAGGCAGAGCAGAGGGGAAGGATCATGTCCCTCAACTTCCTGGCCATGCTCTTTTTAATGTACCCTAGGATACCATTGGCCTTCTCATCCAAACGGGCTGAGAGTGGACTCTATCCCTTCATCCATGTCGCTGATGGAGATGTTAAACAAGACCAGACCCAGCACCTACCCCTGGGAAACACCACTTGTCACAGGCCTTCAACCAGACTCTGGCACCACTGATGACAACCCTCTGAACTCTGGCAGTCAGCCAGTTGTCAATTCACCTCACCATCCACTCATCTATTGCACACTTTCTACGTTTCATAACAAGGATGATGTGGGAAATGGCGTCAAATGCTTTGTTTAAGTCAAGGTACACAGAATCCACTGCTTCCTAGGGTAAATTTACTGTGTTGTATGCATCGCTTCCTTTTGTGAATTCACTATGGAAGCTATTTAACTTATGTAATATTTTAAATTTTGAATTAGATTCTTTTTCTAATTTCAGAAAAAGAATATATACTTTAAAAAAATATATAGTATTATTGACATATATATATATGCGTATATATAATTAAAATAATTTTCTTGATATCTTCTGCAGTAGCAGTGTCACTTTGTGCTGGACACTATGCAAGGAGATTTGGTTAAAACTAGGCAAATAGAGATGTGAATGGAAATTAACAGCTAACTAACTACGGTAAGAGAATATGTATCTTCTTCGTAGTATTGTAATGGCTTTGTAACTGATTTTATACATGTGTACAGAGTTTCTTAAGTGACGTAAAAAGTATAATTTACATCACTTCTAGGCAGTAGACTGTAAAATATTGAAACAAAAATAGCCCCTATAAAAACAAGAGCTATACTGTAAATATAAATTATATAAAAAAGAAGATGAATTTACAGACGTAAATTCACTGTCTTTGGTCAAATATACTTGGTATTTTATCTTAGATTTACAGGTGTTAAAGGCAAAATGATGTCATATTTTCAAGTATTAATCAACCAAAGATACATTTTCTTCATGTTTATTGTAAAAAAGACAAGCAATATAAATATCAGACAAACTTAAATCAGGAATTCTGCTCGGCACCAAATCCCAGATGCATTTCAACATAATAGGAAATGGGAATCAGATATTTATATTTGAGTTAGAGGCAAGAAAGCCAGATTAACTCTACCTATAAGTATAAAAAAATTATGTTTGTGCAGGTGACATGGTCCCACTGAATTTCTTCAATACACATACCTCACACCATTCAAAATTCTTTATGTTACAGAGGACATTCACATGGAAGATATGGCACAGACTTAGCTGTTCTTCCATGGAAGAAAAATATATTAAGTCGTTGCTTGTAGCATTAGACACATACATATGGATATATGCGTTAATCCTCAAGTCATTAGTTGATGAAGTTCACAGAACAATTCATTTAACCCTCAAGTAGATACATAAGCTAGGATTCAGCTGCTGATATATACATGAGATGCCCTAGAATATCCTCCTGGCCTACAGCTCCTGCTGGAAAGAGAGGATCTCTCTTAGATCTGGTTTTACACTTGAGAGCCCCATGTGGATATTTCTGATACCTCAGGAAACCTCAAATGTTACCGGGTGTCTTTATGTGGGAAATGGATATGAATCTTTGTTGTTTGGGTGGATAGCTCCCTAAGACAATTTATCAACTGGTACTTCATTTTAGATCTTTTCAGTATTTTATTCCCTCTTCTAAAAGATGTGCTTTTTTGGACACAAATGTTGTTCAAGGTCATGCACAGAATTACCAATCATGTCTGAAAGACCTGTTTCTGCAGAGATTTCCATTTGTCAAGACATCCGACCCAGGGAGTTTTAACTGGCATTAAAACAGACTCCTGTAAGACCTCCCCAAAAACTTTCCTAATTAAATCGCTTCTGGGCCTCCACCTGAAGCCCAGGTCCAAGATTTTCATGTGTCATTTCTTAACTTTACAGTTGCTGAATTTTGTTATCTGGTCTTCTTCCTGCCTCTTACAAAATTGGCACAGGGCTACACAAAGACAAAAAGCTAAAACTCACCCATTACTTAAGCAGAGTAGAGGCTACTGTATTATTGCTTAATTTCCTGATTCCCCTGAAACATTTAAATGTATATTCAGATATGTATGAAGGGATTAGGTGTGAGAGCGATGGAGGTTAAAAATGTTTTCTATGCCTCATGTTACTTATCAAACAAGTAGTCCTCTTTCCTTTCAGCACACTGGTTTTAAATTCCTTTGTGAGAGAACAGCAATTGCAGCTCTGAAATGGTCATCTGAACATGCCTTTCTTTGCTTAACAAAATTTTACACCTCTATATAATATTTAAAGAACTTTAAACATTAATATGTACAAATTTTATTGAAACTCAGATACTAATTGAAAATGCCAGTTTTGTATTTTTGTTTTAGGTTCATTTCTTTAACACTATAAAGTATTTTAAAATTAACCTTCTGGGTTTTTTTCTGTGTGTGTGTGTGTGTTTGTGAGAGAGAAAGAGAGAGAGAAAGAGGCTATGAAGATAAGAAGATTAAATTGAAGGTCAGAAGGTGGGTACATATAATTCCAGAGTGTAACAACTGAAGCATGACAGATCTGATAATAAAAATGTCTGACTTCTTCTAGCATAGTCGAAAAAAAGGCTGTTCTTAGTAAGCCTTTAAAAATGACTGAAACTTGATAAAAGTAACTTTTACTATTATAGCAAATACAATGGTATCGGGTATTTAATCCTAATAAAGCTTTTGTGAATCACAAGCAAATTGATATTTTGCCTTAACACTAAGATCAGACATAATAGATATCTCTGATTTAGTGTCAACATTAAAACGATGATAAATACAGCAATAAATTGACAAGATTATAATATTTGATTCCTTTTTTTCATATTGACAGGGATATAATATTTTATTTACCTTCATACTCTTGGAATATGATTGCCTATAATAACAATATGTACATGGTAGTGCCTCAAATTCTAATAAAATCGGTAACAGAAAAGCAGTTTGTAGAACACTGAAGTAAAGAAAGAATTAAAAACAAACTTCAAAGACATCACAGCAAAAGGTACCCATTTTCTGCTTGATTGCTAATGGTAAAGTAGTACTGCACCAGGTACCTTCAGTGCTGCTCCAGCCCCACCATGGTTCCAGACATTAAACCACAGTGGAAGTGCAAGCTGTGACTACTGAATATTGACTTCAGCATTACTAGAGAATGGCAACAGACTTCTTCTGGAAGGAGGTAGGTAAGGTACTAAAATAAGCTCAAGCAGATTCAATACCACAGAGGAAACAAGCAGAGGTGTCATGATCCTCCCAGAAAAGAGGGGTGTGAAATTCCACCACAGAGAAGAATCCCTCCTTCCCAGGTCCTCTGAGGAGAATGTCAGCTGTCAGTGCAGAGACCCTGGCAAAGTGAGAAAAGTTGCAGAGAGAAGGATGGATGCTAAGAAGGGATTTCTTTCATAACTGTTGGAACTATGTTAATAATGAGCCTATTTGTTAATTTGGACTGCAAATGTGGAGTAACTATAACTGCCATGGTTATAAGTGTGTTCTCTCAGTTTGTGAGAGTTCTGAGTATAACAGTATCAATGATTTTATGATAGAGCCATACATCTTCTCAAATTTGAAAAGTAAAAACCAGCATAGCATAGAAGCACTGGGTTTCTGTTCTTCGTCCTATCAACATATTTCAACAAAGAAGCCAAAGAATACTTCTGAGATATAGGTTCTTAAATTTTATTTATCAATTATTCATTTTATGTGACAAAATATGAATTTAATGCTAAATGCAGAAAGCAACACATCTGTGTTATTTGTATGAACTCCTTGATTCCTCAGAGTGACATTACACCAGAGAATTTTGTGGCTACCATTTTCTATCTTCATTTTTGGGCAGGAAAATTGTAATTTGTGGACTTAACTCCAGAGAATCCCACTGGGAGGAAGCAAAATAGCACAGCCTAAAAGCACCCTTTGGCCAGCTGTAATTCACTTTTTGAAATTATATTACTTTGATTTCACACTAAGACAGAAACACTCTTGATGGTATTTTCCATATCTAAAGTCCAAAACAAGCTCTTACTCTTGTGTACCAATGAGGCTCTGCTGGAGAATTTGGCCTCAGGAGTAAATAAAGCAATTGAATTCTTTTCATGTTAAATCTATAAGTAAGGGACAAATCTCCAACTAGACTGCAGCACTCAGCACAAGTATGACACAGATTTATTTCTTCTAATGAAGCTTCATGATGCCTTTGGAATCTAATCAGATTCACAAGAATATTGAATTTGACCTAAGTATAATTTGTCTTTATGACATGGAGGCTCCTTGAAGAATACCAGCAAGCCCTGTGGAAAAAAAAATATATAATACAGCAGTAAGAAAAAAAGTCTTTCTTTAGATTTTGAGACAGCATGTGTCGATTTATATTAAAATGAATTAATTGTTAACAAAATTAAAAGTCAGAAGAAAAATCACTGTAAATGTACTTCCAAGCTGTCAAAAAATAGCCTTCCATAAACAGAGAAAAAACAAAAGCTGACAGACTCAGAAATAATCTTTGGTATGAAATGCACTATCGTATTTTTAATTCTTTTTAGAGACTAATGAAAGTAAGTTGGAGAAAAAATACTATATATTGTTAGTTTTTGTCTTATGCAAACCTAAACTGGGATATTTTTATATGGTTCATGGAAACTAACTGAAAAAGAATTAAAAAGAACTCACATGAGCTAGAAGATTTGTTTAAATTATGAAAACTACAGTGGTTTTAGAATAACTTGCACAATACTTTTATTTTATTTTATTTTATTTTATTTTATTTTATTTTTTTTATTTATTTTATTTATTTTACATAAAGTAACACTGAAATTCAGTGAGATCCTATTTAGCATTAATAAAGATGGAAAGCTCTAATCTGGACAGAACAGAAATACCGAGTTCTATTCAAAAATAAAAACTTGAGATTAATAAATTTGCTTATGGAATAGTAAACAGTTTCTTACTGTCGGATATGTGTTATTCAAAAAATGTGGTTGTTATCCATATTATTTCAGAAATTCACAAGTACCAATAAAACAAGCATATGCACCTTTTCTGCCTATGTAATGCCTGCATTTGTTTTTCTTCATGACATGCAAATGCAAACCCATAAATCCCTATTTTTTAGCCAGAAAGAAGGAAATAATATGTTCTAAAAGGGAAGATTTCTGTATCTAACATTGGAGTTATCTCTGGTTGTGCAGTAGTGAATTTATTTACCAGGGAATACATTCAGTCTGATATTCCCGTATCAACCAAAGAAAATTCCGGAGCAAATATGTTGATCTTGAAGGACATCTGAGGGTGAACTAGAAAATTTGAAGTGATTTATTTCTAACACAAATTATTCTAACTCAAAAGATAATTTCTTACATAGTCATCAGGTTGACAAACATTTTTGCTTGTAGAACTAGCATACATAGAAACAAAGGGCTCACTTCTATCTGTATTTTTCATTTTAGACACAAAAATAACATACTGCTCAACATATATACATGCACATTTTTTTCTCTGCTGTAATGAAAGCATGATATTCTGTATTCCTAAATGTCTAAACGGTGATATCTGAGTTTAGTCATCTGTTCTGGGTCTTTCTCTTTCTCCAGGAAAGTGACTTTAAAGAACAGAAGTCTGTCTGAATTAATTTAATTTAGAAAGGAAAGCATGTAGTCAGAAAAGAGTGGCAAATACTGTATTTCCCATCTGTTTTCAGCTGCTGTCCTACTCTCCTTTGAGTAGTTTGTTAACTGACTTTAATTAAATTCACCTGAAAGCACTTCTACTTTCAGTAGTCTGTTTACTGCCTATTTTTCAGATTCAAGAACACATTCAGACTTCATAATTTTTCTATGCTATTTACAAAAGATGACAGATTTTAATACTGTGGGAATTTTTTTGTCCAAATTTCTTTAATTGTATATGTAAACACTAAAGAAGCCTAAAAGAATCTCACAGAAGAATGAAACAAGCAAACAGAAAAACTTACAGAGTTATAATAGCTAAATTTTGATCTTTTCATTGAAAGACAATTCAAATAATTATATAATTCCTACTTTATTAACATTTTCTTAGTTATCTAAAGTAGCTGGCAATGTTCTCCATACAGTTTTCCAGTTTCCACTAAATTAGAGCTTAGTTATTACTACCCTGTTCCTGCTGTTTTTATCATGTTGAATTTTGAGGAGATTGATTTGTTAAATGCATGAATAACACTTCATTTTTACAAGAGTGCTAATAGAAACTACAAGTATAAAGGGAATATTAATAAGAATCCTGAAGCATGCTTTGCCTTACCTAATGACCGCAAGCGTCTCAGTCTCTGATATAAATGAAAAATAATGAAAACATATCTACCCATTATATTTCACAATATCAAGACAACCACTAATCTGTATAGAATGATTAATCAGATAAAGTGACTAATATAGTTGTATTTTTGCCTTAATTTCAAAGGCCATATTTTATCTGCCACAGTACACCAAATTCAACATATTCTTTGGGGTATCGGAGAGTTTATGAGAATTAGCAATAGCTTCTGGCATCTATGTTCCTTAATCAGCATGTGAAATGTATAGTGACTAAAAGCATTTTAGTAGCTTATGGAATTAGATACTCTGGTGTCTTCTGACTGTTTACAGATAGGTGAAATACTGGTGACATTTGGCATGTTCTAAATAGGTCACAAAAGGTACAAATGTTTTGTTGCCAGCTTTCCAAACAGGTAATAACTTAAGCAATTTCACAGAAATATGACCCAGATTTGCTATATAAAACCAACACATTTTCATGTAGGTAGTTTGTGACAGACAATATCCATCTGCATGCTCAAACTAATCAGGACTTCCTTGCCTTCCCACACATGCCTCTTAAATCTATGCCTCCTCAATGTCATTCAGAATGTGTCACTGAGTCAATATAAAAAAAAAGAAAAAAAATAGCTGATTATATTTTATTTCAGCTAAAATCGGCTACACTTATTTTGTTCAACTTTAAATAAAAGAAGCTATTTTGGAAAAATGAGAGAATATATTGGTTTAAAATTTAACACCTTTTTGAAATTATCTTTGGGAATTACAATTTCAAATTTGTTTTCTTAGGCCAGCAAACCAACTAAAGAATAGTGCACTTCACATGGCCTTTTGGTACCTTCAGTTTTCACACATTCATTATAGAGGCATATCACTTGATAGATCACGCACAACATCTTAATGCCTTCTGGATGCGCCGTTTGCACTGTACATGTAGTTCAAGTGTGTAAACTTTAACTGTCAAGTACTGAAGACATGATGTATTTTGAATTGAAATTATGAAGACCTCTATCTGTCAATCTTTCTCACCTTAATATTCTCGAAAGAAGGCCAAAGAAAATTTAAACTATTTTTAGAATTCAGACTGACTTGCTGAAAAATCTTTCTCCTGCTTTTTCATTTTTGTATCACCAACTCCTTCCCTCCTTTCTTCCACAGAGTTATTATAAGCTTCTAGCTTATCTACCTCTGTGAATGTTTCCCTATTCCCACATATCCGCATCTTCATCTTTACCTACATTTCTCATTGCTTCTGTCTGCCTTGGCTTTCTGTACTTTTTGGCTCCATTTCCCTTCCAGATTACAAGTGAACCCAGAAAGTTTGTCAGATAGACCTATAATCATGATGAATTTCTAATCCTTAATGCTTTAGTATATGCAATGATTTCTTGACACACAGCAACTTTTAAAAGTTGAGAAATACTGGAAAACTGCTCATAATCAGCAAAAATGCACATATACACCGGTTTAAGACATTTGTTTCAATAGCCCGATTTTAATTTGTTCAGTTACTTCAGCTCTGATATGTTATAGTCATGCTATAAAATGTCATGTGACCTTTGATTTCCCTGATATGAAGAACTCTGAAGTTTGCTGTTATCCCTGATGGTGTACAGTTCTGCCTAAATTAATATCAGACACAGCATGGTTTATAAGAGAAGCATTTACAGTCAGTCTGTATCGCTGTAGTTTAAACTATTTCAAAGCATGCTGTGATTTATTGAAGACAGAATTTAAGTTAGAGGTAGGTATATATCCTTCTAACCTGTTCGTATCATTTCCTTTTCATAGCCAGTGCTGATTGATCAGTGGTATACAACAGCAAAAGACAGCTATTTGTCTTACCTGCCTAAAGTTTT
>JAOWBP010053418.1:0-11197 GCA_028571105.1 Tragopan temminckii
CTAAGCAGCGTTCTCTCAAGCCTTTTGTGGTGGTTTTGTCTTTTTTTTTTTTTTTTTTTTTAACAAGTTATTTGTCAACAGCGGGGCCTTAACATTTGTTTGTACTAATTGAGGGTTAAATTGAGGGGGAAACCATGTAAAAAGCAATTTATTTGGGTGAAATGATGAGTTTGGACAGACGATGCTCAAACTGCTTGTCTGTCACCTCCCAGCTATCAACCCACCTACCTGTGGTCTCTTGGTGTTCTCCATCCCGCTACGGTCATAGAATCATAGAATCACCAAGGTTGGAAAAGACCCCTGAGATCTACCTGTCCAATCATCCATCCATCTTCAATATTCCCCACTAAACCATGTCCATCAGTGCAGCATCTAAATGTTTCCTGAACACCTCCAGATTCGGTGACTCCACCACTTCTTTGGGCAGCCCATCCCAGTGCCTGACCACTCTCTCAGAGAAGTATGCAGAACAGGAGGACAGTATACAGGGATTTTCAGTGACCCCAAATGCTTTGCAGAATCCATTAGCAGAGCAGAATGAATGGTGAAAAATTTCCCTAAAACCCAGTAATTTTGTTAAACCAGAGGAAGGGCAGGCCAACTGCACAACTCCATTTTTTTCTGTAGATAATAGGAAAAATACCATATGATGGTGACATGGTGATGGTATATATTCCCAGGAGGCTGAGGTTTGGGTTATTTGGGTTTTCCCAAAGGGTTTTTGGTGCTGTCAGCATCTTAATATCCAGCCTTCACGGAAATATTGAGGCTTTTGGGGTTGCTGTTCCTTAGGGTTTGTTGGTGATTTGGGTTTGGTGTCTAGCTTTTTGCATCAAGCTGCTTGTTCTTCTTACATTACTTATATTACTTCTTATAATAGTTATTATATTACTTATTTATTACTTTCTTATATTTTTGTGAAAATTAAGAGAATGGATCCACTGACGGCATTCTTGAGGGCCAAAATCCAGGTTCTGGGCTTGAAGGGAGCAGCAGGCAGTAACATAAAGGGTTTTTTTTCCATTAAAGGAGCTTAGGAAGCAGGGGTGAAAGGATTTCAGGAGGTTATAGAATCCATCTGCTTGTTAAAGAATGGAGAAAGCTGGTTGCTTTTTTGCTTTGCAGAAAGTGATTTGCTTTTGTTTAGCATGGTGAGGTTGTCTCAGTCAAAGCCAGATTGTTTTGCTAGTAAGGATATCTTTGGAGAATCTGTTGTCCGCATCCCTCTGCTCTTGCCATCCAGCTGTAATTTACAATCCATAGAATCATAGTGTGGCTTGGGTTGGAAGGAACCTCAGTGATCATCAGGCCTCAACCTCCCTGAATGGCTTGGGTTGGAGAGGGCCTAAGCGATCATCTAGTTCCATTATTCATGTGTTTCAATGCTGGGTTTGGGCTGGCGGAGCATCCAAGAAGCCCATTAATTGGGGAAAACCCAGTAAATCAGGAAATTAGCACCTGAACACGGGATGGGGCATGGTTCTAGGGTGAGTACCATGAGGGTTGCTGCCAGAAGGAGACACAGCACATCCTTTCCCACTGCATCTTGAGCTCAGCAGGTCGTGACATTGCATCTGGGACAGAGCCACGTACCAGGTAAATGGGGAAAAAAAATCCACAGAGCCAAAGGGAGAAAATTCCTCAAGCATTATCTCATCACTGAGCTGCAATTGAACCGTATTTGGACAATCTGTGTGCATCCAGCATCCAGCTTTGGTTTCCCGAATGCAATGCTCCGGACACATAGATCCTGTGGCCACTTGACGAACTTCCTGTGGCTTTACCAAAACTTACTGCATTGCCTGGAAATTCCAGTAAAACAATGCCAGAGCAGCCCAATAGCTGGCTGCTTTCCTCCTTCCTGCTGCCGTCATCCAAGGGCAGCCCAAGCAGCACACACTGGGTTAGCCTGGATAAAAAAGCAACAGTGTTTGTTTTGTTATTATTTATATTACCATTTTTTTTTTCCTGGAATTTGCAAAATCTGCCTCAGCAACAGCATGGAGCTGATGTAACCTTAGCAATGGGAGCTTCTGCTGACCTATTTTCTGCATCTTTCTGCACCAACAGCATTGAAAACCTTCCCCCATCTAAAGGTGTGCTTTGAAGGTCTCAGTGTCTGCTCAACCAACCGAAAAGCATCCTAGAAACTCACCAAATAGCACAGCACTGCTGGTGAAACTGCCTTGGTTTTTTTCTTCTATCTATTGTTTGTTTGAAGACTTTTAGACCTTTTTGCTTGCTGATCGCTTCGCTGCATTTCCACACTGAGAGGGTTAAATCTCAGTGCTAAGGATCGTCTAACTGAGGAGCAAAGCCAGGGAATTTTGATTCCTGTTCAAAAAGCATCAAATTCTCTCTTGAAGGGAGGGGAATGGGGATCAAAGGTCCGGAACGGCTCGTGCTGGGAGTCCAGTTGGATTTTTTGCTTGTGCATGCACCAACGACCAGCGTGCAGCCAAAATGGGGAAAATGAGCAGCTTTTGTTCCATCTGACAAGAGGTTTTATGGCGTTGGTGATCCAGCTGCAGTCCCACATTGAGCAGCATTCTCCTAGGCAAGCATTGCTGCTGTTTCAGATTGGAAAGCTTCTCCGAAAGAGTGGTGGGATGGGTTGGGCTTGGGGATCTTTGTGCTCTTTTCCAACCTTAATGACTCTGTTGTAGTGGACATGGTGGTGTTGGGTTGATGGTTGGGCTAGGTGGTGTTTTCCAGCCTTAATGATTCTAAGGGACATCAAAGATCATCTTGTTCCATCCAGGGCTATGCTGTGGATGAGAGCTTCCCTCCAGCCTGCTGGCTGCACGTCGCTGTCTCCCTGCTGGTGTCAAAGTGCCCAGAAAGGGGAAAGTCTGGAAGTCATCCCACTAGGCACACACAATGAATAACATTTATGTTGTGGATTTATCGCATGGAAGAACACCCTGCTCCACAGCTGACACCAACCTCGGGAATTTTGTTGTTTTGCATTCATTTTAACTTCCACTCAAGTTAACAGCCGAGCTTTTGGGTCAACCTGTGTGAAACACTTTGTGGATTTGTGCAGTGCCTTTGGAACAGGAGATGTGCCTGTTAACCACAGCCAACCAGATGTGCTGTTAACCCCCAAACCAGCCCTCCACCTGGGCTAAACTTAATATAATGCTCAGTGCTCGCATGGCCCATTTATGCAGTGGTACAAATTAATAATAATAATAATAAATAAATAAAAATACATCCAGCAGCTCAGTGCAGGTCTGGTCCCCGCTTGCTGCAGTTCCTCAATGCAGGAAGATAATTGCCAGCCTTGCTCATCGCTTTGAGATCTTCTGATGAAAGCTGCATGTAAGAGGCTGGCTGTGCTTATTCAGCGCATTAAATGCTTGCTGTTATTATAATAGGGATTAATTTGGCTGCGTGGCTTATTTGGGTTTGCCTTTAACTGCCTGGCTTGTAATCAGAGCAAAGTGAATGCTGCTGGAGCTTCATTTCCTGACTTCCCTGCTTGTTCACCTGGCATTAACCATCACTGGGGTTTTAATTAACGTGTACAAACCAGCATCTCCTGCTGGGAATTTGGGAATTTCCTACTCCAGACAGGATCCCTCCCCACGGGGAAGTCTCATCCCTGTCACAAGGACGCTGAAATCCCTTTAATTTTGTAAGTCTTTCAACAAACATCTTCATGGGAAAATCTGTTTTTCCCTCCTTTGGTTTCATCCTGGCCATTGTGTTGGCATTATGTGATGTTATGGTTTTGATGGGTTGATGGTTGGCCTTGATGATCTTCATGGTCTTTTCCAACCATAATGTTTCTATGATTCTGTGATTATTATTTTGTCCAGCCCACCCTTGGGTCTCTCATAGGGCATCCCTGGTTTGGGGTTGTTTCACTCTTTTTCCCAGGTTTATCCATGTGCAGGTCAATATTTCAAGCATCCAGCATCTTCCTACCCACCGAAGTGGGGCTGACCAAGCCCAGGGGCATTTTCCAGGTCCTGTTGTGCCCCAGCATGGGTGTTGGGGACCCTCGGTTGGGAGAACACAGCATGAAGGCTTTGGTTTTGCCTCAGAAAGCAGCCGTCCTTCCCTGCGGCATTTTTATTTCTTTTGGCTGCGCTCTTGTAAATCTGGAGCAGATTAAAATGCAGTTCCTCCCCTACCGCGCTCCCAAGAAAAAAAAAACCAACAAAACAAAAAGAAAACCAAAAGCTTGGCTCCTTAAAATCATCCGATTTCAGTCCTTTTAAAGTTAACGGTTTCCTGGATCCCTGTGCAGGATTTTTTAGCTTCTAACCTCAGTATTTTTCGCAGTAATGTCGCAGGACCAGTGTAGAGGATGAACCTGTTGCATGTCCCATGTGCAACTAGGAGAATGAGCCCCTGTAGGAGATGATGGCCACTTTGGGGACATCCCTTTGGGGCAAAGTACTGATAACACTAGAAAGATGAAGCTCTCATTGTAGAGATCTTTGAAGGGCTTGCTTGTTTTCCTATGGCCTTGGGCCAGCTGTGATGATTTGAGGCCCTGGAGCTTGTCCAGAGAAGGGTAAGAGAGCTGTGAAGGGTCTGGATCTCAAGTCCTATGAAGGACAGCCAAGGGAAGTGGGATGGGTCAGTCTGGAGAGTAGAAGGCTCCAGGGAGACCTTATGGCTCTGTACGAGTCCCTGAAAGGAAGTTGTAGTAAAGTGGGGGTCAGCCTCTTCTCCCAGGTAACAGTGATGAGAGGTGTTGGCTTCAGGTTCAGGTTGGATATTAGGACAAATTTTTTCTCAGAGTGGTGATGCATTGGCACAGCTGCCCAGAGAAGTGGTGGAGTCACTGTCCCTGGAGGTGTTCCAGAGCCATGGAGATGTGGCACTGAGAGACATGGTCAGTGGTCATGGTGTGGGTGGGTTGGGCTTGGGCTTGGGGATCTTAGAGCCCTTTTCCAACCTCTGTGATTCTGTGGTTCTGTTTCTATTCTATTTGGAGCTGGGCAAAGCCATGGAAGTTCGGGGTCTAGATGAGATTCACTGCCCTAAATGCAAGGGCCCAAACACCACTTCTTTGTTCTCAGTTCACCATCAGCACTGCCAGTAGCCCTCAGTCTGATTAGGAAGAGTGTTACAAGGAGTTTAAAAGGAAGAGAATCAGTCCTGTGCTGGTTGGTTGTACTGTTTCTTCTCAGAGATCTCTGCTTGGTTTGAGTGCTTGGCTCAGTATTGAATTGTTTTGTGGGTAGGGCTCAGTGCAGTGTCCCAGTAGCACCATCTTCAGCTGCTTGCCTTCCTTCAACCTTCAGTAAACCATCCTGCTTATTCTCCCAGCCTCGAGATAGATGATTTACAGTCCTCAAACCATAAGAACACACTTTGCCTACATGCAATCACTGACCACAGTGGATTCCAGAGTAGTAGCCGGAGTAGAAGAGTTGCTCCCAGTGTGCACTGTGGTGTTTGCATCCTCTTTTAATTCCCTTAACTCTCCTACCCTACAGAAACAACTCAGTTCTTCAAGGCAGAAGAACACACCTGCAGAGTCTCCTGAGCGCTCTGGTGATGGGGACAGGATCCATCCATGTTGATCGACTTGGTTGAGTTGAGTTGTGCCAGTAGTGGAACGGTGTTCCTGTTGTAGGGACCTTTGTAGGGCCTTGGTTGAGTTGAGTTGAGTTGAGTTGAATTGAGTTGAGTTTGGGTTAAACTGTGTATATATAGGTGCTACTTTGCTACGGAGCTGTGCCAGCAGCACTCAATGGTATGGGTAGTTTCTAAGAGTCTCCCTTTCTTCTAAATGCTGAATTCATCCCTTCTGGGAGTTCCTGTTCACTGCAGGTGAGTTGGACTACATGACCTTTAAAGGTCCGTTCCAACTCATGATTCTGTGGTGAATCCAGGTCATCCATCCAGGCTGGATGTGGTTCTAGGCAGCCTGGTCTGGTGGTTGGTGACCCTGCCTGTGCCAGGGGGGTTGAAACTAGATGATCATTATGGTCCTTTTCAACCCAGGCCATTCTTTGATTCTGTGATGACTCCAGCAACCTGCAGCTCAGATCTGGTGCTTTTCAGCTCCCATTCCCCAGGATATCCTTACCCAGATCCTATGCTTTTGCCCCATCCTCGCTTCCTCCCCAAAACCCGAGGCTGTACAGTCCACACACAGCTGAAAACTCCCTGCTTTGGGGGAATTTTGTTGTTCCTCAGGGCATTTAATCTGCAAAACAGTCTGCAGGTGGTTTCCCTGTGTGTTATGAAGCTGGCACTGCCCACCTCCCGTGGGCAGTAACTGATGAAAGGAAAATCAGATAGGGTTTGTGACTTCCTCCTTGAAGCTGCGGGTGGGGAACTTTGTGTCTGGCCGGAGATGTTTGTGGATATTCAAGGGTGAACGGCTCCATGCTGAAGATTTGACAGCAATGCAGAGTCATTGGGTTGCTCTTCCACCTGGTTCCAGAATGAATTTGATTGAAAAAGGGACATCTGGGGTGTGCTGAATATGCCTCCAATCCATCATCCTACAGGAGCAGGGATGGGGCTTGTGCTGATGCTGAAGGGCGCTCATTGGTGTGCGTACTCTGCAGGGGAACTTCTGCAAAGTGTGGGATTGGCCTTGGAAGCCACCAGAGGGGAGGGGAAGGAGAACTTTCCCAAAAGCTGCTGACCCTGCAGACAGAGCCTCACGTTCTTCTCTTTTCTCCCTTTCCTCACAGCCTACCCATGAGCTCAGATTTCCAGCATTACAGTTTCAGGATGCCGAACATCGGGTTCCAGAACCTGCCTCTCAACATATATATCGTGGTTTTTGGCACGGCCATCTTCGTCTTCATCCTCAGTTTACTGTTCTGTTGCTACTTGATCAGGTAAGAGAGCTGCCCTGGCTTTCTGTTGGAGGTGACCTCCTTCAGGCGAGGACATCCCACAAAGTGCTCTGTGCACAAATCGTTCCTGTTACCCAGCACTGAATCAAAATGACTTAGGTTGGAAGAGACCTTAAAGATCATTGAGTTCCAGCCTTTGGACTTGAGCTGCTCTTGCAGCCCCCAGGAAGCATGTGTGGTAGGCATCAGTCTGAGTGCAGAAGTAGGATGAGAGGTGATGGACTGAAGTTGCAGCAGGAGAGGTTTAGGTTGGATGTTAAGAAATATTTTCTCTCCAAAAGAGTGGTCAGACAGTGGGACGGGCTGTCCAGGAGGATGGTGGAGTCACCATCTGTGGATGCATTCAGGAACCATGGAGATACGGCACTCTGAGAGACAGTGGGCACAGTGGGGATGGGTTGGGGTTGGAGTTGGGGATCTTGGAGCTCTTTTCCAACCGTGATTCTGTAATTCTATGGAAGTACTCACCCACGCTGGGAGAAATGGATGCATTGCTCCGGAGGTGACGGCATCACCTTTCTGCAAGGAGCTTCATCCTCTTGTGTGGTGACAGCTTGATGCGACCCATGAGATAGTTTTTATTTCCCATTCTAAGCAAAGAATGTGCTCAGCTCTCTGCATCACAGCGTTCAGATTCAGAGCAGCGCCATCCATTGCGTCTCAGACTGAACAGTTCCACAGGCAGTCATGTTATCCACTGTAAAAACAGCAGATAAATATTTATGGGAACTCTTACGTGGGCACGAAGCGTGGTTACCCAGGTGGCCTTCTCCAAAAGACTCAAAAGCCGTGTTTTATGGCTCCTGCTTTCTGCTTAGTGTTTCAACACGTCTCCCTCTTTAATGAATAACTTGTGTACTGTGCACTTAAGAAATGTTTAATACCTGCTCCATTCGTTACTGTACACAAATTGCTCATTGAACAAAGCCGTTTGGAGATTAATGATGCAGGGGTGATTTGTTGACCTGAGCGACGGGGAGCAGGAAGGGAGGTGGTTGTTCCAATTTGGGGCGTGCTTTAATTATTTTACAGGCTGCCGGGGAGGGAGTTAGGCCACTAATTGAGGGGCAAAATTCCTTTTGCTGGAGGGAAAATGGAAGGCAGGTGGGGGAAGATTGGGAATCGAGGCAAATTTAGTGATTTGCAAATGGTGCTCAGAAGGCTGAAGGCTGTGTTTTCCCCAGGTAGAGCAGAATCTATACGGCTTCCCTGCAGAACTAAGAGGTGTTTGAAATTTTAGAGTGTTTTCCTGGGCACTGGGTCTTATTGGGTGTGTTCTGCCCCAAAGAAGAAACAACAAGTAGTAATGTCTGGGAGATCAAGCCAGAAAATCTTTAAATTTAGAAGTCGGAGGCGTGTTGTAAGAGAGAGGGTGAGTAACCACAGGGAGAAGCCAGCGAGGGAAGTGGTGAGTTCTGTCTCTTGCTGTCTTTAAGCGAAGACAGAGTGCCCTTCTGGAAGAGGCGTCTTGGCTCCCACTCCCAGAAGTAACGAAGTGCTGTTTAACGACCCATGATAGACAGGAGGCTGGATTAGATCACCTCATGATCCCTTTATAGCCCTTAACTGTTGCGAGTTAAGGTGAATCAAACCAGCAGCACCAGCTCTGGGGTTGGCAGTCCGGTGCCAAACGAGGACCCTGCGTACCCAAAGCAGCCCCGTGCCCTGGATTTGGGCTGTGCTGTTGTGCCCCTGCAGCACTCACCGCCTCCTTTGGATTTGCCACAGAGCTGAGCTCCCACATCTCAGCTTGGGTGAGGTTTAAAGCTTGAGGGTCACCTTGTAGGCGAGCAGTGGGTAAGAACTATGCACAGAGCACCCTAAGTGATTTCTTTCGGATGGGTCAACCTCAGTGCTCCACTGCTATGATGGTGAATGGCGAAGCACTGCTGGAGCCTGGCTGCATAGCAAGCAAATACCCAGAGCTCTGCAGGATTCCATAGGAGGATTGGATATACAAAGCAAGATATTGAACTCATGTTGGATTTCTCCCCCTCCTGAACCAGCTGCTAAAGCCTCCTGGATTACCGCACGCATTCCTGACCCCTTCTGCATGGCTTTAACATGGGGTCACAGCTGGAGGCTGCAGAAGGTGAGGTGTTAATTTAATAGTGGGTCACACCACATCCTCGCAGAGAAGCAGAGCATTCAGTGCACACAGTGCATGCTCTTCCTCCTGGTCTGCAACTCGCACATCTGCAAGAGCTGGGCTAACAGCAAGCAGAGCTCGTGGGATTTGAGATGGTAGGGATTTAATGGGGCTGGCTCAGAGCGGGGCTGGATGTGAGCGCCAGCCAAAAGAAAGGAAAGGATTGCTGCAGAGCTCTGCTGCACAGCATGCGTCCCTCCCCCCTGGCAGCCGCCTTCAGACGAGAAATAGGGAAAAGGAAATGAAACTTTGCTGGAGCTGTCTGTGTCTGCTCTCTGCTGCTGCTTTCAGAGGATAAAGCTGCAAGAAGGTATAGGCTGGGATCTGTGGGCTGAGGTCAACTGGATGGGCTTCAGCAAGACCAAGTGCTGGTGAGGCTGCGCCTCAAGTGCTGCATTCAGTGTTGGGTCCCTTTCTACAAGAAGGACATTGAGGTTCTGGATTGTGTCCAGAGAAGGGCAACAGAGCTGCAAGGGGGTCTGGAACACAAGTCTTCTTTTTTCTCCTGAGGAGCGGTGAGTCATAGAATCATAGAATGGCCTGGGTTGAAAAGGATCACAGTGCTTATCTAGTTTCAACCCCCCTGCTATGTGCAGGGTCGCCAACCACCAGACCAGGCTGAGGTATTGGCACAGCTGCCCAGGGAGGTGGTGGAGTCACCATCCCTGGAGGTATTTCAGAACTGTGGAGATGTTGCACTTGGGGACATGGTGGAGATGGGTTGGGCTTGGGGATCCTAGAACTCTTTTCCAGCCTTCATTATTCTATGAAGGGGACAGACTCTCTAGCAGGGTCTGTTGTGATAGGAGTTGGGGAAATGGTTTCAAACTAAAAGAAGGGAGATTTAGACTGGATTTAAGAAAACCCTTTTATGCAGAGGGAGTGGTGTGAAGGTGGCACGGGTTGCCCAGATAGGCAGTGGGTGCCCCCTACCCTGGGGACATTCAGGTCAGGCAGGATGGAGCTCTGAGCACCTGCTGGAGCTGTGGGTGTCCCTGTTCATTGCAGGGAGTGGGACCAGATGGCCTTTAAAGATCTCTTCCAACTCAAATGATTCTACGATTCTGTGATTTCCTCTGTGTTTTGATCTGTTGCCATGTACTTGTGGCAGATGTGTGGGTAGCAGTAGTGGCTGGAATTCCTGCAGGGTCACAGCTCCTGGCACAGGGTGGGTGCTCACCATGACCTGGGGGCTCACATTACGGCGGTTGTATGGGGTGGGATGGACCCATCTGGCCCAGGATCCTCTCTCTGAGCCCAGCCAAAGCCACATGCTCAGCGTGTGGATGCCTCCCCTAGAGCTCTCCCTGCTCCGTGCACCTTGCATGCTTGACTGCACTCGTGCTGTTCTCAGGAGGTTTTTAAGCAAAGTTATCCCATGCAAACCTTCCCACATAGCACCCGCACTCATCTGGCAGCACTGAGCTGCTTTTCCCCCTTGTAGGCTGTCTCCAGCAGCAAATTTTCCTCTTCCCATCTGTCTTCCATAAGCAGTTTCTCAGCCTCAGGGCTCCTTGTGAACGGAGCCGGTTCCATTCCACTTGTTCCACTCTTTGCACATTGCTACCAGGCCCATCCTTCCTGCAGTGGGATTCACCCTTGGCTTTTAGGTCACCCTATCTCTGAGAAGCATCTTCAGAGAAGGTGTCTGAACTCCAAACCGGGGCTCCAGAGCTGCCTTACTGCATCCCTAACCAACCTCTGCTGCATTAAAGTGCATTTTTTTTGGTTGTGTTTTTAATTCCAGCATTGTTCTAGAGGGATCTTTTCATGCTAATAGGATAGAGATTTTTACATCATTTTTGCAACTTGATGTTTGCATGGAAAATCGTGGAGTTCAGAAAAGGGAAATTGTGGGAGGTTCTGTGCTGACAGCTGGATGGAGATGTCATGTTTCCAGCTATGTGCAAAATCCCAGCCCAGACTCTTGAAATGAGTGCATTATTTCAGGAAACAAAGAAATGATTCTATAGGGAAGGGAGAGAAATGGAATGGGGTGTTGGGTTGTTGTGATCCTCATTTTCACTTTTCTCTCTGTTTTAATTCCAGGCTCAGACATCAAGCACACAAAGAGCTTTACGCCTACAAACAGGTGAGGTGATGAACAGTCTTCTTCCTTCTCCTCCCTTTTTCTCCTCCCTTCTTCTCCCTTCTTCTTCTTCTCCCCCCTTCTTCTCCCCCCTTCTTCTTCTCCCTTTGTTCTCCCCCC
>JAOWBP010053419.1:0-11192 GCA_028571105.1 Tragopan temminckii
GTTGGACTAGATGATCTTGTAGGTCCTTTCCAACCTTGTGATTCTATGATTCTATGATTCTGTGATAATAAAAGAGGTTTGTTGTGGGATTTTTTGACAGATAACTGTTTAGAAAACAATCTGACTTTGTTGATTTTTTGGTTATTTTTTATATAATTTACATTATTCACATAGTTTCTATCTTATTAAAACAGCTGAACTGTCTGTTACTGTATTTGACTAGAATCTACTTCTCCAGAGTGGGCCTTTAAAACACAAAAGTCAGGCTGTGAATTTTATTTTGCATCTCATGGACTGAATTTTGGCACCATATGCCAACATAAAGCTGTTTGCAATTAAAACAATACTAGAAGGACACTGTTCTCTCTGTTCATGTTTGAGAAAAAATGTTCTGTGATCTTGCTTATCTGGATGGACATTAATGAAAATATGCTTGCTTTGACAAGTAGTGGATCTAAAAGCCTTTTATCTTTGGATGTCTTTTAATTCCCTTTTGATCACCTGTAGTGTTTTCCCTTTGCTGTATTCTGGGGACCAATTCATTGACTATTTCATGAGAATGAATGCATATAAGTCTATGGAGCCAAACAACATGCATCCCAGGGTCATGAAGGAACTGGCTGACCTGGCTGCCAAGTTGCTCTCCATCATATTTGAAAAATCGTGGCTGTTAAGCAAAGTTCCTGGTGACTGGAAAAAAGGAAATATTAATCTCATATTCAAAGAAGGGAGAAAGGAAGTCCTGAGGAACTCAGGCTTTTGAGCCTCACCTCTGTGCATGGGAAGATCATGGAGATGTTAAGGTGATCTGAGACAGCTAGTATGGCTTTACCAAGGGTAGATCGTGCCAGATCTATCTGATGACCTTCAATGATGGAGTGATGGTATCGGTGGACAAAGAACATCATCTATCTGGACTTGTGCACAGCCTTTGGCATGATTGTGCACCTCATCCTTATCTCTAAATTGGAGATATATGAATTGGAAGGCTGGACTACTAGGTAGACAAAGAATTGACTGGATGGTCACTGCTAGAAGATTGTGGTCAATGGCACTATGTCCAAGTGGGGGCTGGTTGCTAGTGGTGTCCCCCAGGGATTCATCTTGGGACCAGTGCTCTTCAACATCTTTATCAATAACATAGATGGTGGGATCGAGTGCAACCTCAGCAAGTTTTCTGATGACAGAAAACTGAGTGATGCAGTTGACACAATAGAAGGGAGGAATGCTGTCCAGAGGGACCTGGACATACTCATGAAGTGGGCACAAAAGAACATAAGGAGGTTTAACAAGGACAACTGCAAGGTGTTGCAGTTGGGTTGAGGAAGTCCCAGATATGAGTACAGACTGGGGAAATAACTCATTGAAAGCAGTCCTGTGGAGAAGGACTTGGGAATCTTGGTGGACAAAAAGCTGGACATGAGCCAGCCTTGTGCGCTTGCAGCCTGAAAGGTCAACAGTATCCTGGGCTGCATCAAAAGAAGGTCAGCCAGCAGGGAGAGGGAAGGGATTTTCCCCCTCTATTCTGCCCTTGGGAGATCCCATCTGAAGTACTGTGTCCAAACCTGGGAGCTGCAAGTACAGGAAGGATGTAGAGCTGGTGAAGGAGGTCCAGATGAGGGCCATGAAGGGTTGGAGCACCTCTTCTATGAAGAAAGGTTTAGGGAACTGGGCTTGTTTAGCCTGGAGAAGGCTCCCGTGAGACCTCATTGTGGCCTTCCAGTACATGAAGATAGCTTACAAGCCAGGGGGACCAACTTCTTGCACAGTCTGATAGTGATGGAACAAGGAGGAATGGTTTTAAATTAAGAGAGGGGAAATTCAGATTGGATGTTAGGAAGAAATTTTTTGCTCAGAGGGTGGTGGGGCACTGGAACAGGTTGTCCAGAGAGGCAGTGGATGCCTCATCTCTGGAGGCATTCAAGGCCAAATTGGTTGAGATCCTGGGCAGCTTGATCTGCTGGTTGGCAACCCCGTCAATGGCAGGGGGTTGGAGCTTGATGATCTTTAAGGTCCCCTCAAACCTAAGCCATTCTATGATACTTTGATTGTGTATATACATAAGACATGACCTGTGGGGTCATCTCAGCAGCACATCTGCTATTGGTCTGCAGCAATGGCAATAGGAGGTACTGCATGGACATAATCCACAACTTTGGCCAACTCCTGCATCCAGAGTTGCTGAATTAGAGATGTTAGAGCATTTCTTCCTGTCAAACTTTTTAGTCCCTTTCCACAGACCTGCTCTCCACAAGTTTACTTTGCTCTGTTCTCAGCCTGCTGATATTGTCTTCCACGACACCTCCCATGGCAGCAGATTGCCAGAGTTCACTGTGCTCTGAGCAGAGGATTGCCTTCAGTACCTTCAGTGTTGTACAAAAAGAACTCCTAGGAGCAAGTTGCCTCTGGGAAACAGCAGTGCTTTTTCCTGAAGTGCCCTTTTTTGACTCAAACTGGTGTTTGCCTTTTAAATAATCATTCAGGCTTAGAAACCTTCCTTCTCTACCGCTGTTTCCTCTCTCCCTCTGAATTCAGTCAGTTATATTGCCTCACAGATTATTTCTATTTTTGTTCCTAACACTGACAACATTTCCTTCTTTAAGAGTTATTTTGTTCCTTTTCCTATTTTAAGTCTTACATTTTTCGCAAGTGTCATGGTACTCACAGCTACAAATATTTCATATTTAACTTTTTAGTGTTTTTCACCCCATTTTCCTTTCTACTGACTAAAATAAAGTACATAAATGTTCCTAGGGATAGTTTTGATTGCTTTAGTGTGGGTTTGGTTGTAAACAAAAGTGAGAACCCAGGAACAATACAATTCATTAAATTACTCTTGTTTACTGCATTGTACCAAAATAGCATTATAAATGTACCTATATGTGCATGTGTATATGTATATGTATACAATTCCAGGTAACTTCATTGTGTAAACATGTAAACTTTTTTGGAGTGTGCTAAACATTCACACATTTTCCTCTACACAGCCTGTGCCTCTTGTTTGTCAATTTATCAAGAGCACTGTGATAGACAGTGGCTCCAGGAGTCCTTCTGCTGTTTCCCAGATGAAGTACATAGAGTATGAGTGTGTACGATTTTAGTACTAAAAAACATAAAACTCAAGATAAATGAGTTAGTTGGTGAATGAAAGACCCTGATCATAGAGACTTGTTCATTCTGTAGAGAACTGTCTGCGAAGTCATCTTACATCAAGAGATCTGTCACTGAATAAATATTTAGCTGTCTGAGCAATTTATACATCTTTCTAAAACCAACTTTAACCAGTGCACAATCTGCTTACTGTATCCCAAAGTTAGCAAAGGTGGTACAATCTTCCCAATGCTCACTTTTACGAATGTCATGATTAATCTCTCCTCTCCTCAGACAGTTGCAGTTACTTGGAACAGGTAATATGAATTACAACCCAGAAGTGACAGTTGGCCTGCTGCTGTTAGAGGCTAGGTCGCTCACACAAATAGAGCTTCTGGTTATGTATCTATTCAAAGTTATGTCAAGTGATTCCCACTCAAACTGTCTGCTATCAGGCACTATCAATATTGTAATTTCAGTGATCTTACCATACAATCAGTGCAACAACCCAATTCAAAATCAGCTCAATATGATAAATATCCTCTTTGACTGTGGTACACAGCCCAAGTACAGGTTTAAATACAAATATCCTGGTAACAGTAGGCAGTGATCAACAAGACTCATTAACCATGTGTCATTTCATGTTTACTTCCTAGACTTCTGACATTACTTCAGTGGTTAAGTGACGGTATCATATTATTTCACAGATGAAAAATGAAAACATCATGTTCTAAGTGAGTCAAACTTGGAACTAAATTCTCAGTTTCTACAAATCTGTGACCCTAACTGCTTAATATGACACATGTTACGTATGTTCCTGTTGTGCTGATGCTAAGCTTTTTCCAACATAAGACACTGTTTTCCACTGGTTTGGCAAGAAGACAACCAGATGTAATGGGTAAGTAAAAAATTAAGTCATGTTTCATCCCATGCTAGCCATTCCAGTTATCTGATCAGGTCTTCTTGTCAAGTCTCTTTCTACAACCAATAGGAAAATTTTCCAAGGCAGGTAAAAGTGAATTACTTAACATTTTGGGAGAGGTAGATGGGTAAACATGAATCTCACTATTAAAGTCACTCATATTATTGAACGTGACCACCTATTCTATGTGAGAATAGAGCTCCCAGGGGGAGCTGATGAGTGTGCAGGCCTTATTGGGAGACAAATCCTTTGTGTATGTAGTAAGGAATAACTTTTCCTCTCAGTAATGTCATTCTAATTGCAGATGAGCTTCGGCTACATAATGATCTGCGGCTTACCAAGAAAGAGTCACAAGTTATTCTGTACTGGAACAACAACCTGACAAAAGAAGAGACAGAGAAGTACAGTGTGAAGTATATTCTGAGTTACACATTCTTTGATACATTTCAGGAAAGGATAGTAAGTTGTTCAGTGATTACATGTAGTTTAAGTGAAATCACACATTACTTCATTTGGTAGATGAATTTGCATAATTTGCCTTTCCGTCATTGCTACTGTCTGTCTTAATGTAATTCCTTCTTCCTCTTTTTAGGAAAGACTACAGGAAAGGAAAAAAAGGATACGTCTTGAGCTACATACTGGTTTTAAAGCTAAAGTTAAAACACAAGTTTTTATGAAAGAAACAGAAGACCTAATTAAGGAGAGCAGCTGGACAGAATGCACATACAGGTCTCCTCCAGGTCAGCTATTTCCTGCATGTCATTAAGACACATAAGCATTCCTTGTAATGTTCTGTCTTACTTGGAGACATATAGTTTCTAAAAGCTAATTATTATCTTATACCATATTTTTAAAATATTCATTTAAGAGAACAACATATAGCATCTTGGAATATTGGTAATTATTTAAGACGTGTTCAGGCTCACCTCAGCTGAGTGAGATGTCAGAATGTTATTCCAAGTCTTCATCCTCCCTAACTCCTAACTCTGTTAGGAGATTAGATTGCCTTTTGTATTATCTGGTTTCAGGAAATCTTAGAACAGTAGAGTTCTTCAGCTAGTATTCCAGACTTTTGTTTCTCTTTAACTGTATTAGTAAGGCTTTTGGTTGTAGTGTCAGAAATGCTTCTCAGTTATTATTGCCCCAAAAGTCCATTTGCTCTCACCCAGTACTTATCCGCCCCTCTAGAAATAAGGATACAAGACAGATTTTAAAGGCATCCATTGTGTTCCTAGAAAATCTAAGTAACACAAATGTCGCACTTTCTTTTTTTCTCCTTTCTTTGTTGCAGTATATATTCAGAATCTTTCATGCATCATATATAATATTTCTTTTTTCAATTGCACTTGGCATATTAAAGCAGAAGATCCTGCAGATGTCCAGTATTTTTTTTCATACAGGTAAGGATCTTGTGCAAAATTAGTAAATTAGTATGAAACTATTGTTTGTTTTAAAACACTGAATCTGTCATACCTTGTCTAAGACCTATTATACCTTGATCTGAAAGACTCATATTTCCTTCCCACAGACACACAGAAAAATATTTTGAATGCCAGCAATATATAAAAAATGCAAGGCATAAAAATATTGGATGCCACATGAAAGATATGTCTTTCCAACCACTAAGGAAAATAATTTTAAACATATCTGTAGTAGATCTGAGAAATAATTCAAGAAGACTGTCTTATTATAAAGGTTTTACACCTCAGAAAATAGGTAAGTATTGTCTATTACTGCCTATTATGAAAAAATCATTTATTGGTTATTTCATTGATCTGGAATCAAGGAAACAAATGAGAGAAGTGTGACAAAACTGGAATATTATTTACAACTTGCTATACATTTATATCCCTGGGAATTTTACACAGAGATTAAAAAAAAAAAAAAAAAAAAGATATTGTGATTCAAATGCCTTTAGTTTTATTCTTTGAAGTAATATAATTGTTTATCTATAATTGCCCTTTAGAAAATGATAGGATATTGTGAGAAAGTGTTTTGAAGATTTAATTCCATGTAATTTGAAAAGCATTATACTATTCTTTCCTACAGTTTTTCTTTTTGCTGTCATTTCTTTTTCTTATTGCCTTGAGGAAAACAAGTTAAGTTGGAGTATAAACACACATCTATCATTAATAACTGTATTTGAGAATGAGTGTTATGAAACATTAAAAACATCTCTATTTATTTGTGAAGCCATTTTTAGTTAAAAATATTTTGATAGTGATTTTTAACTACTGACAGCCGAATGATCAGATATATTTATTTTTCCTAACTTCACTGTGATGCTTGAATTAATCTCATTAGTAAGAAATTCTCCTGAGCTTTAGCACAGATTGCAGAATCAAATACTTTTCAAATTATGAATGTATTGATCATATTCCAGACTTGTAACACAGGAATCAGGATGACTCAAGTGAAAGCAAAAACTCAGTCAAATTTATCAAAATCTCTTCTGAGCTAGATTTGATTTACTGTGTTTTCATACATTAGAATTATTGGCTTTACCTTAGTATTTACACTGCAGTCAGAAGTAGTTAAAAGCAATATGTTCTGTTTTAGCAAAATATATTCATGAAAATCTTTTTTTTTTTTTTTAAAGAGGAGGGAAGAACTAATCTGCAGGAACACTGTGCTATGTGTTCCATAGTCAACCTGGAGGAGCTCACGGCTGGTTAAGCCAGCAACTTCCCCTCCTGTCCCAGTGCCAAGCAGAAACCCATCTTCCTTCTAAAATACACTGCAAAAGTTTCATGGCATGCAGCAAACTTACCCTCAGCTTACAGGGCAACTTGGTCCTCGCTGTGTAAATGGCTGAATCATAGAGTGTTTAAGGTTGGAAAAGACCTCTCAGATCATCTTGTCCAAACCTCAGTGCACTCATAACAGGATGATATCCTCTGGGAAAAATATCTCAGAGGTGAAAAATATGTCTTTATCACTTTGGAGGTTGAACACAAAGATGATGTTGCTTACCTTCCTCACCTTTCATGGCTTGTGGTGCACATTCACCCCTAAGGTGAGTTCTGGTCACTGCCAGTAGGGTCAGATTTGGGGGCAGGCAGAACAGAACAACTGTACAAGGCTGAGGTTGGTATAGATGCTTTTGTTGACTTTGTGGAGCACTCTCATTGCTCCTAAATGAGACTCCTCTAGATGGGAAAGGCAAAATAAAAGCCAAAAAGGGAACCTCAGCATGACATACCTTCCTGTAGAGCAAGACAGGGCCATGTAGCCACAGCTGCAGGAAAACTCAGCACCACAGTGCAGCTATGCAACTAGCCCAGTCCCACAGCTTTGTGGTGAACACATCTCTGCTGGTAGGGCTGATTAGAGAACTGCAACTGTGGTTTGTCTCTTTGTGGCAATGCAACATCAGCTGGGAGGGGTTCCCGCTGTCTGAACACCCTGCACACACCTGTACCCAGATCAGTGCCGCAGTGGACTCCATGATAGAAAGTGGCTGTGGACTTGCTTATCTACAACAAATGCTAAAACCTAAAAATGCAAAAATGTCCCTTGTTTCCAAACCAGTTCACCTTCCCTGTCTGAAAAAAACACACGGCCACTGCACAGCTTGCATTTCGTGATGGGAACACGGTGGTGGTGGTGAAATTGTTTGAGTTGGAATGGACTCTTAAATGTCACCTAGTCCAACCCTCCTGCAATGAACAGGGAAACAGCTACATCAGGGTGCTCAAAATCCTATCCAGACTAATCTTGAATGACCCCAGGGACAGGGCATCTACCACCTCTCCTGGCAACCTGTGCCAGTGCCTCACCACACTTATTATAAAAACTTCTTCCTTTTATCTAGTACCATTTTTTCCTCTTTTAGTTTGAAACCATTCTCCTTGTCCTGTCACAACACAGCCTGTTAAAGAGTCTGTCCCTTTTTCTTATAGCCCCCCTTTAGATACTGAAAGGCCACTCTCAGGTCTCCCCATACCCTTCTTTTCTCCAGGCTGAACAGCCCCAACTCTCTCAGCCTGTCCTCATAAGGGAAGTGTTCCATTCCTTGGATCATTTTTGTGGACACATTCCAAGAGGTCCCTGTCCCTTTTTCATCTCCTAAGCTTGCATTACTCCAAAGGAAAAACATTCCTGTATAGCAAGTTTTCTTCCGCTCATTTGCAGGAAGAAATAGGTATTATAGGCATGTGTAACAAACCTGACAATGTGAATAAGACCTGCCACTAGTTGCCATCCCTCCAGTATCCCATCAGTGAGAGCTCTAACTCCATTATTTTCAAAATTATATCACTGGGCTTGTAGACAGACTTGGGGTATCCCACGAGACACAGTGGAAACACCGAGAAGAAAAAAATCTTTCCCTTTATTTTGAGACAGAAATGAATGCCATTCAGTGAGTGACACTTTTAAAGAAAATGTCTCATTCACTGAGTGTTGTCTTTGCAAGTAGTAACTCCATAATAGTCAATTGTCTGTTTCAAGGACTGATGCACATAAATATGAGAAACAACACAAAGTGCACAAACCTCTCTGTATTCATTTTCAGAGAAACTGAACCCACCGATCAACGTCTCTGTTTCCCTTGAAAACAGAAGTATTAAAATTCACTGGAAACCCCCACCTACCATTGGTTCAGGACAGAAAAAGTGCTTTAAGTATCAAGTGAAAATAACAGACAGTAAGGTAATCATATTTTTGGTAATACACTTACTCCACATAGCATAATTTCTATAAAAACAGGCATCCCTTGTGTTTAAAGGAATTAAAATTCAAACAAACTTTGAAGAAATCCCAAGGTCTTTCATAAATAATCCAAAATTTTTTGTCTTTCTCAACAAAAAGAGAAAAATAACATATTTTATGACTTTTTCAGATTTACACTTGCATTCAAGTGGGCTTTTTTGTTTACTTTGTTTTTCATTAATTTGACTGTTACATTAACATCACTTAGATTTCTGACCTTTTATTACTGATAAAAGATGTTAACTTGTGAATAGTGAGAAATAAAAGTAATGGTAGAAACCTTTTTTTTTTTTTAGAGAGGTAATGTTCAACCTGGAGAATATGTGGAGAAAGGTGTTCAAGTTCATTTTTTCTGTATCTTTTCTGTCCAAAGATAGGACTTTAACGTTTAATTTATTTTTTTTTCCCTTAAGGAAAAAAATGAATCATTACTGTTGTACTAGAAAGATACTATGTGTTTTGCCAGAAAGATGCTGGCCAATATATATTGGGCAGATTCCAGCTTACCATTTTTGATCTGGAATTGGAGTTATCTTATTCTCTACAGAAATAATATATAGATTTATTTACCCTTTTCCTTATATAAATATGCTCAGCTATTTTCAGAGTTGTTCAGAAGGAAGTTAAAGATGAAGAGAGTTATTTCAACTAAAGGACATATTTCTTTTGCTAAGTGTTTCCTGAGGTGATTCTAGTGAAACAAAAATTTTTAAATCTAAAGCATGTACTGACTGAAACCAAAAGACATTAAAAGTAAAAAGAGAAAAACATTTACATGAATTAAAGATGGTGATTAGGGATGGATTGGAGTACCTTACTTATGAGGTACGACTCAGAGAGCTGGAACTTTTCCTCCTGGAGATAAGGAGGCTGAGGGAGGTCTCATCAGGGTATATAAATACCTGAAGGGATGGTGCAAAGAGGACACATCCAGGCTGTTCTCTGTGATGCCCAGTACCAAGACAAGAGGCACTGGGCACCAACTCGCACACAGGAGCTCCCTCTGAATGTCGGGAGCACTCCTGTGCTGTGCAGGTGATGGAACAGCAGCACAGGCTGCCCAGAGGCTGTCGGTCTCCTCCTTGGGGATCTCCAGCAGCCACCTGGACGTGGTTCAGGGCACCCTGCTCTGGGTGGCCCTGCTGGAGCAGGAGCTGGGCCTGAGGGACCCACAGGGCCCTGCCTGCCTCAGCCATCCTATGACTCTTCTAAATTACACTTTTTTTTTTTTTTTTTAAAGCTGAATGTAAATATAATTCTGTCGTGCACAGAACATTTTGAATCTATTTTTGTCTGAATAGCATCTCTTACTTCTTGATGTCTCACATGAATTTTGAGATAACATGTAAAAGCAGCTTGTTAGAAAAATGCTTGTAGATATATTAAAGCATTCTCTTTTCTAGACAGAAACTTTAAAAAAGCTTGATTTGAAATGTAGCTGCATAACCCTGCATTTTAGCAGGAAATTAATAAATTGTAGAAAGACAGTATTGATTAAAGCATGTGATTTTCTACCATAAAAATAGAACTATGTCAGTTCTCAATGTACTCCTCAAAACTAAAATATATTTGCTAATTTAGATTGCAATATTAATTTGTTCCTGAAATTTGCAATCAGGCTTTAGCCTTGCAAAGATTTCCTCTCATACTTAATTTATGCCTTATTCAGTGAATAATTCATGTGAAATGCATGTGAATCCTTGCAGGATTGTGGTTACAATTTACATGTCAATATTGTTATATCTACATACAGAACTAAAATAATCATTCCTGTTATTTGCATATATTATATATATTTAATAATCTTTCATCATGTATCAGCAGCTTCTTTTAACAGTAAAAAATAGAACAGTGTTGTAGTTTAGCTTATGGAGCATGGTGCAAGTTGTAGTTTAGCTTATGGAGCATGGTGCAAGTATGGTGGCAGTACCAGCTGGCAGTTTGAAATTATAGAGTACTAAGACTTGAAATGTTTTCACACAGCTTCTTATTTACACTTGCAAAGAGTAGGAAGCACTTAACTGAATATATGATACTCAGAAGTTCAGATGTGTATTTGAATGTGAATTTTCTGAGAATTTGGTGTTTTTGTTCAAGCTCTCTTTTAAGCTGTGTTTTCCTTGAAGCACCTATATCTTTGCTAACATACCTGAATGAGGGGGGCTTAAGGTGTGTTTGAGGAGAATCAGCATCAAAGCTAGTAACAATTAAAAGAGTAGTTATGTAGCCAAGGGGTACAAAATGAGGAGACAAAGGTAAGGAAAAAAACACAGTGATGTTACAGGAGGAATAGGAGGGAGGAGAATGGAGCACGATTGAGGTTCTGTGTTAATTGTTTTTAGGGTTTCCGTGAGCAGAGTTATAGATACTTGTTGACAGACACTTAAAAGGATGATCAAAATATGCAGGTCTGTATTTATTATGAATACCAAAGGAAGTGACTTTGTGAATACGTACGTTAATAATA
>JAOWBP010053420.1:0-11192 GCA_028571105.1 Tragopan temminckii
TGCTTTGGCAGGGGGGTTGGACTCGATGATCTCTGAGGTCCCTTCCAACCCCTACAATTCTGTGATTCTGTGATCATGTGATGCCCCTACAGAGGAAGCAGCACCAACATAGCCTATGCCCTCACTTGGAGGATTGTTTTGAAAAGCTTTACCTCAGCTGCTGCCCATCTTGAAATATTTTCTGCCTCAGGTGGCATGAACCTCTTGAGCTAAAGGAGAAAAGTCTACCTCTTATCTCTCTGCCCCCTCTCCCTTTCCAATCTCAACTGTTTCCATGGTAGAGCCAGTTGTAGCTGCTGCCAAAGAAAACAAGACATTTTCCTACCTTAAGGGCATTCCCCTTTGAACATCTAAAGTCTATAGTAAACAATGGAGTTGAAAGAGCTTTGTAAATAAAAGGTCACAAGATTTTTTTTATAGTGGAAAATATCAGACTACCTACAGGAAGGGGCTGCTTTCAGCTCATGAATAATAAACTTGCTTGTAAATACACTCTGTTTTGAGTTGAACTAGTCTTTGCTGAGATGTTGCATGGTCCCAGTGATGTAACTCTAATTTATCCTCCCTCCAGCTATTCTATAATCACCTTAATTATCAGGTCTTAAAAATAATAAATTATTTTTTTTGTTCTATGGGAAGGGAACGCACTTACATACAGTTAAAAGCAAGCATACTGCAGGGTGTTCTGAAACAGCAGCTCACAAATCAAGCAGTGCACAAAGCAGGGGAAAGGAGAAAGGGCACTCACTGAGGGAGAGCCTCAGGGAGAGGAGCAGAGCATGTGATAAGCAACTGATGGAATTGCACTTCGTAAGCTCTAGCCAAAGGACAAATGAGCACCGGCAGAGAGCACTTGGCTGTCAGGAGCTACTGAACCCAGGTAGAGGCCTCCATGGAGAAATGACAGGATGGGATTCAGCAACAACAGGAGCCACTTGTTCTCTGGGCTCCTGTCCACTGCATGTGTACGTCCAGAAATCTCCCAGGAGGTCAAGTTCCCCCAACCCTGGCCATTTCACTCCCTTAATGGCATCCTTGCCTCTTGGCCTTCCTTCTCCTGCCTCTCAGGACACAGGGCCTGGCAGGAAGTATGTAAAACCAAGTGAGAATGCTGCTGTTCTGAGGATGAACAGAAAACTCCTAGTCCCTTGACCAACACCCAAAACAAAACAATTCAGGCATCTAGTGGGAATGAGCCTGGAAAAGTTCCTGTTGAGCAGCTTCATTGCACTAACCCTTAAGTGAACTAAAAAACCCTTCGGTTGTACACAGTAAGATGATTTTAGTGAGGGAAATTAGCACAGTTAAAATCTGCTCTCCAGATATTCTGCATTCATTTTCATGTAGATAAGCCTTCAGCAAAAATGTAAACTGATTTGCTGCATTTTGCTGTTCACTAGTGCAGAGCAATGAAGGAGGTGAGCAAGAAGATATGAGCTGAATGTTCTGAATGATCAGCACAACTCATGCTGAAAATCAGAACTGATCATTCCATAATAAAAATGGCTTCCATTGGATTTTTATTATTTTATTTTAAATTTCCCGTTCCTTTATTGGAGAGTTTAGCAGACAAGCCAGAAATGCCAATGTCTTAAAGTGTAGCTGAACACCTGCTCATTAAAAGAATTAGCATTACCACATCCTTCACATATCACCATCCTGTCAGCTCCCATGGAAAGCTGCCCAACAAGACCATCATACTCACTGCCTGCAGCTTCTCCTAAGATTTCAACACATTCATCCTTGACCTAAAATGCACAGTGTGGGAACAATCCTCCAGTCTTACCTTCCTTTCTTCTCCGTCCCCCATTTAGAAAAGCCTCTTAGCCAACACTTTCTCCATGAGATGAAGAAAACCTGTGAGTTTGACTAAATACAAGAACACACTCAGATTCACTAGCAAATTTACTACTGAGAACAAAACATCAGAATTTTTAGATTTTAAAATATGGAGGCTTGAGAAAATGGGATTTGACTAGTGGAATTTTAATTGGAAAAAGAAAAAAGAGTAGTTCAGATATTGTCAAAGTTCCGTTACAGAAAGCCTGTTCCCATTTGGTAGCTTTCACTGCTCACAACCAAAAGGACAATTGGTTTTCAGACACCATCAATTGAGATTAGTCTGGAAGCTGAATACAGCTCTGTATGTTCAAACAGAGGTAGAGAGAAAAAAAATGTTATCGATAAATAGCACAACATGGACAATAATGGAGACTTTTGTTTCCTCCACTGTCATACTGTACATGTTATTTAACAGTGAAGTTTCAATAAATCTTCATCAGGTTAATGTCCCATCAATCCAGCCATACGAGATACATGGCAGTTTGCCTACAGTGCTCACATCCATTAGTGTTATCATCAATTTTAACAGATGAATGAAACAAACTGGAAATGTTGGTGTAAACAATGGGACTTGTAAATAGTCTACAGAAATCAGTGCTAATTTATTCTGCAGCCTCTTCTCTTTATTAATACTGTAGCGTAATACAGATGGCTTAACCTCACCAACAAGGTCTCCAATCCAACATCTCATTAAAGCTCCCTCTTCTTCAGCTTCTATTCAATTTGTACATCTGTATCCCAAGACAACTGTCATATTTTTTATAAGCAGGTGACATGATTATTTTCAAGATATACTAACACGTCATATGTATACACACACACACACATATATATATATGAAAAAAGACAAGGAAAAGATGCATCAAGCTATTTTACAAAGAGGCCAAGAGAAGAGAGTTTTCTGGCAATTATTCATCATAAGGAGCAAGGTATATGTGAAAAGATTAGGTAAAATTAGTAGCTGTCAACCTAATACTGCTTGCTGACACGAACTGTAGCTTTATCTCTCTCCTATACTTGCCTCCCTTACCATGTGTCTCATTAGGATGTTACTGACAAAACACACAAGAAAAATATCCTCCCCTCAGTTTAGCCATCAGAGAAACTCAGGGAAAAACTCCAGCCAGCACGTGATGACACTGCATGCGTCATTTCTGTGTACCTAATAAAAACAGTTTATGAAGCATTTAGGAGAATAGTAAACATGAATAAAAAATGTTTTCTATCATCACAATGAGCAAATGTTTCCAACAGTTGTACTGAATGACTGAATTTTGTTGGTTTGCATTTAAAGGAAGACTGTGAGCACATCAAAGCCCTACTTTGCCTGAGCAAGTGATTATTCTGACCTTCATAAGGCTAGCAGAACTTACAAATCAGAATGAACTGAACTTTGACCCACAATTGTAAAGGTAATAGTGACCCAGATCACAGAACACACTCTGTAGGAAAATCTAGATACTGCTGATACAAGAGGTTTCCCACCCGTACTTCGAGGTTTCAGCTGTAGGCACTGAACACATATAATTCATGAGCTGCACTTCCATAGCCTCACAAGGCTTTCAAGAGCTTGTCACATTGTTTTCAAGTGGATCATTAAGGGTGGCGTACCTAAATGGATGGGTGGAGGAAATTTATCTGAACGGGAGATTAGAAGTGATTCAATTTTGGGAGATAACCTTATTTTTTTTACTATAGTTCAACTATGCGAGTTGACATTGGCATCTGGAGCTACTCAGCAGTTTCACATACAGATACTGTTGTGCAGATGAAAAAGAAAAGCATTATAAAGCTTCTCTTTGTGTACCATAAAGGTATACTTCTGATGATGATGGCTGATGTAATCAACATTTTTATGAGAAATCGAGGCTGAACAAGGGAGATGAAAACTACTTACAATGCTCTGGTCTTGAAAGCTCATCATTAACAATTGGTGGGATAGTGATAAAGATAAAAAGAATGGAAATTCATGACAAGAACATTCCATGATTACCTAGCCCCTAACCATCTACTCTGGTCTCTGCAAAACACACTGCAAGTAGCAGCAAAGGACCTGTGAAGAAGTGGAATAGCAATTGTCTTGAGAACAATCTACCTTTCTTAGAGGAGGAAAACTTGAGAGAGAAGCCAGTCCTTGAACATGGAATTCCAAAGCTTTAACTATTAAAGTGACTAAACTAGCTTTAAGAGAGCAATATACTCATTCCACACCTTCTACAGAAATGTAAAGGGTAAATGACATTTCTTACTTCTTTAGGTCTAGGCAACCTCTACGGTTGCCTAGACAAGCAGAGTTGTCAGAATTGCTTGGGAAACATGGATTGAGCAGGAAAGGAAAGTGTCACATTGACGCAAATACCAGAGCCCATGGTGCCTGTCATACTGGAGCTCTAAAAACAGCACTACTTGTGCCTTCCTCATTCTCTGTTTTGCAGTTGCTTTTGTTATTTATTTTTAAACACCCTTCTGACTAACTATCTTCCAAAATAGCAGGAAAAAAAAAAAAAAAGGGAAAAAAAAAGCACAAGAACTGGGGGAAACCAGAGAAGGAAAGCTGAGCCATCAAATCCTCTGGGCCAAACCCTTAGGTCCAATTCATCCTAAGATGCTGCCAGCCACTTACATCATAGCAAAAAACCTAGCACTCCAAACTGGTGTATTCAGGACTTGTAGAAATACTGCTTATGCCCAATTCATCCTAAAAGCTAAACAGAAAGTACTTTTTGCAGCTGTGTAGCTGCAAAGCACTATTTAAAAAGGAACAGCTTATAAACAAACAGTAAGCTATTTAAATATGTAAATCTTTCGATTTGCTATGCTAAAAGTTTTAGCATAAAATCCCTTTGAATCCTGGAAGGTGAGTTCATTAAAAAGGTGCACGCTGTTCCAGCATATATCCTATGTCAGCACAAACAGCCTTCCTGTAAACACGCAGCCATGAGGACCATGAGTAACAACTCTGTTTCCATCAGAAACCCTTTATCCTGCGTAAGAGGTCTGCACGCTAATAGATGTCCCAGGCTAATGTTAACTAGCTACAGCTGGCTCGCGGCTATAAAAAGCATTAATGAAAACATAAATACTAACTTCTCTGCTTCCCTCAGCCTGCACGTCAAGGCTGCGCAAAGGCATCACTTTCCAAGCGGTCTGTGTGAATGAACTGGCTGCTCTGAACCAGCTCGCTCTGGTTCCCCAAAGTTTGTTTACTGAACAGCGTGTGCAGAGACACTGAGCACAGGGCGAGGGGAGAGCTGCACCACGTGTCTGCCTGGCGCACCCTGCAAAGCCTCCTGCTCTCCAGAGCCATGGGCTTTTGGTGACGGCTCCACAGGGGAAGGAAATGACTATTAACTGAGCAGCTGGCCTATGGACATAAAAATGTCAGTCTGAAGCTGAACATGCTCCGATTCTTCCAACATAATCGCTTTGCTTTGCTGTGATATTGCTTTGCTGTAACGTTGCTATGCACTTGGTTACAATAAATAATGCACGCAGTGACATACGCAGATCACAGGAAGGACGCTGCATATGTTAGAGCTCTGAGCGCTCCTCTAGCTTCACGCAGGACTTATTCAGTTATTGTGCCAAATATAAAACTAAATTGCAGGAGAAAAAAAAAAAGAAAGACTCAGATGTATCAAATATATATACAGAAAAGGGAAAGACAGCCTCTTCTGTTTAACGGATAAGAGGATGCATGCAACTGCAGGGTTACAAATTTGGACGGAAATATCAGGATGTCAAAGTGCTAAGATATTCAGCCATTTGTTGTTTAGACAAGCTGCATGCACATTCTTGGTTATTCTCTGATTATGGTGCTATTTTAAAATTGTTAATTTTGCCCTGAAAATTGTGACTTTCTGCACTGTCACCTCCTATACACTTCAGCACGTGACCTCAGACAGATAAAACCCCCAGGTCTATGGTGGGAGACCAGATACGCTGTTCTTGCTGCTCCTTCCTGCTAAGCACATCTCTCTTTTGTCCCATACTTGTCTATTTCCAGGTTGATTTTGCATCTCAAAACACTGGATATGTATCTTATAAATTCAGCTTTTTGAAGTCCCACCAGTAAGTAAGAATGAGAGCTAGAGTTACTTGTTTTTAATTTTTGTAAAATAAATCTACTTCTATATGATGGGACATCTTGGGTTCCTCATCCTAAAAGCTTAAAAAAAACCCCATTTCCAGATATCATAATCTCTCATCTTCACAATTCTCATGTCCAATATGTAACTTCTGTATTTCCTCTGACTACACTACCCAAATTGCAACCATGTGTGTCACCCCCAAATTTAGCTTCCACAGATTTAACAGGGATCCAACTCAGGTTAGAACAGAATCTATTTGTCTACACCGGGGTTCCCTAAATGCAACATACAGACACGTTATCTGACGCGGTGTAACCCTCTGCAAGCATTTTAAAATTTTGATTTGACTTCTCCCTCTTCTCCTCAGTGAGTATAATCTGATTTCCAAGTCACTTACTTAAAATCTTCAACACCATTAACACTAGCAGCATTTCTTCCCACTTACACTGTTGAAATGAAAACAGGCCGAGAGCCACCAATTTTCTCAGCCTCTGAAACATTTGCTTCAAATGACAGTTTTCTCAGAATGCTACGGCTACAACTGACCCTGCCCAAAGTGGATGCTGAGTCTGATACACAAGAGGATCACAGCATATACAGATGAGGTAGTCCTGACAACTACTAAAAAGCTCAGGCTGCAGCAAGAAACTTTGACAGTATCTAGCTCCCTCACAAAGCATTTAAGAATTAAATAGGAATAATAGAAACAAAAGATACTTTTGCAAAGATTAGGCACAGAATGTTTTTGCTGACAAGCTCATTTCCTAATTATGTTAATATGATATGTTAATTTATAGCTCTATATAGAAGGTGTGACATTGCCTCTCATTCCAATCAAACCAATCTCCTGGCACATTTTTCCTCATGTCAAGTGGAGTTTACAAATTCTGGCATTTGTTCAGAGGCAGCAGAAAATGCATAACCTATCCATGCAAGACAAAGACAAAAGCACCTGTAACTGCTGTGACTACACCATATTTGAATTCAGCGAAGGGAAACCTCAGTACCTCAGAGAAAAAATTCACAGCAGCACCTACATAGGCTCAATAGGAATTAACATGCAGAAGAAAGGTAGCTGACATAAAATGGTATCTGAACAATCTTACGGCCACTCTCACATTTCCCATATGAGAACTTCAACTCTGTGCATTACTTCCTTCTCCAACTACCTACCACGCACTGCCTTGCCCAGGACTCTCATTGCATGATCCCAAGTACTTTTTCCATTCCTGTGTAAATGGGACTCCAGTTATGGAAGGGACTGTCCTCCCACATGTCAAGCCACCACTTGTAATTGATCGCCTTTGATCTAAAATAGTTGGGAAACCACTGAAAAAGTGCTGAAGAGTTTTACATTTTCATAATTAGTTCCTTAAAGTCATCTTCCTATGTATGGGTAAAGATAAGACAAGATCATGCAGTAGCAGCACAAGCTCCAAGTGCCAAAGTGCAGCATAAATTCATGCAAAGTGAAAAAGCTGTACCGACTCTCATTGCATCTTGCACTGAAACTCTGCTCCTATTTGCTACCTGTATTTGTGCCCATGTGAAACTCAAAAGATCACGGGCAAAGAGCCAAGCATGAAAATACAGAGAAGGTGCCTGCTGCTGCTTTCATTTCCATCTTTGCCTCCTGTCCACTGCTGCGGATCCAAGGAAGGTTACAGGGATCAGTTGATCCTCTCACCACCATCACAGTTCAGGTGGCTGTATGAAGTCAGCTTTCAAATGCAGCCTTTGCACCTCAAGTTGCATGGATCAGTAAATGCCTCTGAACTGGAGTAACAGCTCCACAAAGACATTTACAGTTGCTGGTGACTGCCTGCTGGGTTAGATTAGCACCTGCAGAAGGGCAGGATCTGGAGCTGCTGCTGTGAAAGCCTCCTCAGTGACTGGCATACCACCCAAGGTAAGCACACCAGAGTTGAGAAACCACTGATACAGATAAATAGTTTTTAAAATAAGTATACAAAATCATGTTATCGTGTGATATTGGATGAAATACTGCAAGCATGACCAAAAATTACCTTTGCAACTTCATATCGTTCTTGCTCCGTTTAATGTGAAATCTCTCTGAAATATGTTTTGTATTCAGTTTTAGCCTTAAGCACTTCTAAGGCAGGTCATCCAGAGAAGTTCACACTGCAGCCAAATACAGGCCTAAAAAAAAAAATACCTAAACTCACTGAGTTACAAAACCTTTTGGAATAGGCATTACATAGTATATAAATCAGGTGAATAGTTTCATGTTTTTCTGCTTTAGGATGAAAATTACAAAAATAACTCAATCTCTCAACCACCATTCCACTCAAGTCTTTGCACCGTGAATTCATCCCAGGCTCACTCTCATTTGAGGTGTATGTTCTTCTCCACACTCCAGGAAGCTCTAGCAAAAGAGGGTGCTGAGGCATTAACTGCAGTGCTTTGGAGCATTTCATCACAGTCAGTATGGACCTCCACCTAGCGTGACACTGCTGACTTGCTCTGGCTGAGAAATGGAACAAGAATAGCAGGCACTGCAGTCGGTCACAACTTGAAATAGACTGGCACGTGAGATAACACTTAAGCGTTCCCAGCACTTGGAAGTTACCTCCCAGTTTTAAGCCGCAATGCCTACCAAAACAAATTTAGATGGTCTTCTCCGAAAAACTTTATCTTTTGTATCCTATAAAAGGGAGCGTACAAGAGTTTATGACACAGCTATACAGGTCTATGCCCCCAGTGATATTCGGACCCTTCAAAATCTGACTTTTCTTAATTACTAGAGTGTGTCCATTATTTTAAAACCACACAAAGGACAGCGTATTCTCAGCTTTATGCTCCAGGGAGCTTTATACTCCCTGGGACAAGAGACTTCTTTCTTCCCAAGAGAGTAAGATTATGTTCATAACACCCTTCCAAGGAGTAATGATTTGTTATACCCAAATCAAAGCTTTTTTGAAGTTGATGACAAAGTTATTCTTAAGAATCTTCCCTTCCAGAAACTTGCTACCCTGACATTTCTTTGCATGCTTGCTGACCTATACTGGTACTCATGTTTGTGCATACAAAGAGAATTTATGTGCCCAAATTGCATAGAAATTAAATGTTATATTTGGGTGGTTTAGATTTCTTTCTTATCTGTGAGCTCAACATGTGTCCATCTAGGTATTTATAACATTTATCACTGCTCACGGTCCTTGACTTCTGCTGTACCATGGTAGCAGGAAAACAAATTCCAGAGACACAATCTGGCTTTTATAAAAGTTTTGGAGAGCTCCAGCATGACTTTAACACTTCCTCCCAGGCAGGACTGAAGTCATGTATTCAGTGAAAGGCAGGGGTGTAAAATACACGTGGACATTTTCTGTTCTCAGTTCTGCCAACCACATAACTTCCAGAGATACAAAAATTCAAGGAGAAGAAAGGTCAAAAACAAGGGAAAGATTCCATACCTTTTATGTAGGCCATCTTAGAATAATTCTTGACAAGTAACAGGCGCTAGAAAATTACTAGTCCTGGTTAAAACCAGGCAATGTACAACAACGCATTCCCTGATTGTGGCTCCAGGGGCAGAAAATTACCTTTCCAATTGATCACTTTCTACTCCCTAAGCTGGTCTCCATTATGGGATAACATAAGAAGGACCACATTGCTCTTCCAGTATTCCCAGCTTACATATTCCTTTCAAAATAGTTGGTTAGGTGAATGCAGCCATAAAGTAGAGAGAAGCAGGAAACAAGGCATTGATATGCAATAAAACCTCCCCAGGTTTCTGAAGTCCTGTATGCAATCAGATGTGGGAGGAGTGGAAAAGTACAGTTATACGATAAGTGGTGGTAAATATATAACTCTATGTAATGATACTTCCATGCTATTTATCTTTTTCATTATTATTTACATATATCTGCAATTTCTCTATCACGGGGAATATATCAGTAATCAGAGCTACTCTTTCTTCTTGACCAATGGAAGACTCTTCAGAAGGCGGGGAAGGTATTTGACTTCCGTTAACATATGGGCACTTTACTGCTTACTCTACTGACTGCTTCATTGTAGAGAAGAGAGAAGTTAGAAACCAGCGTGTCCTTTTTGCTAGATGGAGACAGGGACATGCACATAGCATTGGTCATCTGGCAGTTGATTTGTGATCCTGACCATTTGCTTTCCAAAGAGACTGAATCTGTGCCATGCTTGTGGTCTACACTGGCTACTGTCTTCTTAAGACACATCAGCAAGTTTACTACTGCCCTGACATATTTTAGATCAGTGGCAAATTATTTAATCACTGACTCCCAGTGCAGAGCTGGTATATGTTGCGGGGGGGCAAGGGGGATGTTCTGCAGAGTATATCAGATAACAGTGCTCTCAACTTGTCCTTGGACAGAATAAGATTATGTAAATATTTAGCACTGAAAAATAAACGGTAATGTCAAATTAACAAATTCTTGTACTACAGTGGCACTGGAAGAAGCCCAAGTTCCATCTATCCATCTGTAGCACCAAAAGCAGGGAAAATAGACTTTCAGGGCTACCTGGGCAAGTGCACAGGGAATCCACAGTGTTAAATATACAATTCAGTTTAATATCTCAGCTAGATAACGTGATACTAAAGTTGTTTTTCCAAGTCTTTTGTCTTTACTCTTTGTTTTGGTAGCTCCAGTTTGAGAATTACAAAAGAGGAGGGTGGAAGAAAGAAGGAATATCCAAGTGTCAGAGAGTCTTTAAATGTGCTTTAAAAACAAAACAAACAAACAAACAAAAACTTCAAAGCAAAAACAGGTTCCCAGAACCGCAGCTTGAGAGAACTATTACAAGCCTGTCAAGTAGCAATTAGACTACTTTGCAAGAATATTAAAAGCACGGTATCTTCACTTCCGAGAAGGGTCTGAAAAAGGGAAATCAGAGAGAATTTCTAGTTCATGGAGTACTCTCTACTGCACTTCAGTTACCTATTTCCTGTTTACTTCCCACTTGAAAAATCACATCCCAGAAACATAATGTAATTAAAAAAAAAAAAACTTGCATTTATGACCATCCCATTTAAAATGTTTTGTTGGAGAAAAAAAAAAAAAAACAGAAAAAAAAAAACAAATGGAATGCTGTAAACAGATTTAAGTCAGCCACAAAAAAACACTCTGACAGATGTTAGCATCTGTGAACATGGATCTTTCATGACAGTCCTTTCCAATCTGGGCTCTTTTCAAATAAGATTTCTACTTTTTTACCCTCCCCTCTTCGTTTGTTTCCCTTTTTTTTCCCCTTTCTCCACCCTCCTAT
>JAOWBP010053421.1:0-11192 GCA_028571105.1 Tragopan temminckii
CTTAGCTTCCCCAGCCCCCTTTCTGCTCTAGCCTTCAGTGGGGCTGTAAGAAGGAAGGGACAGACTCTTCAGCAGGGTCTGCGAGGTAGGGCAAGGGGGACTGGCTTCAAGCTAAAAGAGGGGAGGCTTAGACTGGGTGTAAGGAAGAAGTTAGTTATAATAAGGGCAGTGAGGCTGCCCAGAGAGCTGTGGGTGCCCCATCCCTGCAGGCAGCCTGAGTTTCTCTGTTTTTTTTATTCCAGATGTCAGTAGCTTTGCTGCTCGGACCAACACCTGCGGAGAGCTGCGTGCTGCTCACGTAGGACAGGAGGTCACGTTGTGCGGATGGATTCAGTACCAAAGGTAAACTCAGACCACTGTGAGAGCAGGGCTGCTTCATTGGTAGATCCAACGTACCCTCTAGGCCTGCGTTCAGACACTTCTGTGTGCTTTCAGTCACCTCTTATGCTGTCCCCTTCCAAACAGTTGGGAACCATGCTACAGCAGTAATTAACATTCCATAGTTTGGTATAAATATTAATTGACCCTCCTTTCACCCCTGTAAACAGCGAAATATCACTACCCTCTTTGTGTGTAGGAGTAAGGAAGTAGTAACGTATTTACAGCAGTTCAGACAGTTTTTAATTTCTTTTTTATGAATTCCTTAGGTTGTTTTTCAGTTTAAACAAAATATATTTTCTACTGTAGCATCTTATGATGCATCTTTAAAGTATGCATGCTTTGCTCGAAAAGGATATGCTAAGTTAAGCTAGTAAGCAGAGGATGAAATATCAGTTCTACCATCTTGCCATAGGTGGTGTTAAATATCCTCCTATTGGAGCTGTGTATTTGTCAAATGCAGACTGAAAAGCTTGTTTGTATTGCAGCTCTTAATTGTTGTCTTATTTGATTATGCTAGTAAAAGGGAGGTATGTCCTATGGTTTTGAGCAGAATAATTCCCATCAAAAATGACCTTCTGTATTTTATGCTGCAGAGGGACTGCCTTTTATCCAGCATTGTTCTGCAGTGATGGACAGCATTGGTTGTGTGAGGCCAGCATGAGCATCTCTGAGCGGTTGTGGGTGGGAGCAGTGTTGTTATTATTGCAATGAGATTGTTGGGCTTTTGCCTTTAAACACAGGGTGCGTTTCATAGAACAGCTTCAAGCATAACAACAGCTGCCACTATTGCATCTAAGGAGATTGATATTGCGATGCTTGGTCTAGGAGTATGAATTACTCATGTCAAACTTACGAGTGTAACACTCTGCTGCCTGTTAGATGGTTGTGAGTTTTCTTTTTGTTGTTTTGTTGACAAAATCCATGTGAACTTCAGTTTTGTTTCTCACCTAAATGTGTTTATCTGAATCAAGTTTCTCAGCAGGAAATCTCTGGAAATTACCTGTGTTTGTAAGCCATGCTCTCTGTGATTTAATGTTCAAATTAAGATACAGCATCTTCTGGTTATTTGCACACTGTGACTGGATAAAATCTGAATCCAGTTGTTCAAATCAGATTCAGATGTGTATGCTTCTGAAGTGTTTTAAGATATTAGTAACGAGATACAGACAATAACTTGTTGCCACATGCATTGACTTAAAAAGCAGAAGATGACTGGATTTTGACAGAACTCTTTTCCCTTTTGTGTTCTTTTTTGTGGATCAGACAAGGCCTGTTCCTGGTTTTGAGGGATTTCCAGGGGCTCACCCAGATCATCATTCCACAGGATGAAGTAAGTGCTACCTAAGTATGAGCTTGTGTGCAGCAGAAATTGAGGGCAGAGCAAGATACTTAGCCAGAGAGCCCTGCTGTAATGCAGTACTGTTTCCTCTGGTTTTGTGAGCACTGGTCCCAGATTCAAATGGACCGTTTAGAAATAAGGCATGGTGCTTTTGAGTTTTTGAGATACACTGGCATCTCCTTGCAGGCACATTCTCATGTGAGGAAGCTCCTGTCCAATGCCCCAGTGGAATCTGTTGTGCGAGTGACTGGCATCGTGTCTTCTCGGCCCCCAGGGCAGGAGAATCTGGTGAGGATGCTGGGGTCTCTCAGGGTTTTCATTCCTTTGGGGGAGAAGAACACTGGGCAGTGGGGTTACAGTTGTTTATGTGTGTCATAGCTTTGCCACAGGCAGTTTTGTTCTGTGCTGTATGTCAGCCTATCCTCAGAGATTGTGAGGCAGGAGTAACTGCTGTGACAAATAGCTTAGGAAAAGCCACAGCACATTACAGACACCCAGAATTAAATTCTATTCTTTGAAAGGATAATGAGAACCAGGGAGAAACTAACTTTTCAGCCTTTCAAGTAATGGTTGAGATTTTTAGAAGAAAAAAGAAGTGATAAATATTGTCACTGTCTTCTGCAGTAAGTGATGACATTTTCGTCTCTTGATAGATTTCTGTTTCTCATTGTATAAGAAACAAAGATTTAATACTGCTTTTCTTTTAAAAGTGCTTTTCTCAGTTCTCATTGTAATCAGCTGTAGATAGGTAGATAGCCTGTCAGGATCATCAGTATCCTGCATCATTACTTTCCCCTGCTAAATAAAGAGTTCTATAGGATGAAATGAATCTCAGTGTGGCACAGTGCTAAGTGGGGGAGGCTGCTTTCCCTCAGGAAAAGAATACTAGTTCTGAGAACTGGTGTTCAGAACTGGAAATTCTGAGAAGTTCTTCCCAAGTTGCCTTTTTGGACTTTTATTGAAGGCAGATGTACTCTAAAATTCATTCTGTGTGATTTCACTGAATCTAATGGAACTACTGTTTTGTCCAAGTGCATGTGCCCTACCAGGATCTGTGTTGGACTGCTCCTCTGTGCTCAGCATGTCACTGAAGCAGAAAGCAAAGGAAAAGCAGTGTTATTTCTTGTAGAGATGGATATGCTGCTAGAAGAAAATACACAATTTTGAGTGAGCTGGCTTGTATTTTTTTTCTGAGCAGGAGGAAAATCTAGGAGAGATCTGTACTTGAGAGAAGTTCTGAGTTATACTGTATTAAAAGGCAGAGAGGCTAATTATATGAATTGGGTTTGGTTTGTTTCTACTGATCAGCTTTGAAATACCTTTGCCCAACTGATCACCCTAAATTTTGAGTCTATTCTTTTTCTTGCCTTTTTCTGCAGAAAATGCCAACAGGGGAAATTGAAGTCAAGGTGGAGACTGCAGAGGTTCTCAACTTTTGCAAGAAGCTGCCCTTTGAAATCAAAGATTTCATCAAGGTGTCTGCATTCTTCCCTTGTACCAAGGCAGTGGATTTTCAGTAAATCAGGAATTTGCCCAGGGTGATGGCAAAACATCTGTGAGAGCTTCATCTGATTCTTCCCAGCTGTGCTTTAGAAGAAGGGTGTGTGTGTTGTTAGTGGGGAGGTGACATTTCTAATTGGACTTATGCAGAAAACGAGGCTTGAATGTTTCCAGTGTAGAGAGTTTTAAAATGCCACACTAAGAACAGATGGTAAAGGGAAAAGTGTGAGAAATTCAGACTGTGCTAGCTTTTGAGTGTGAAGGAGAATCTGCCAATGCAATGCTGTGTTTTAAGGCAAGTGTGTTTAGTCTTATCTGGGTGAGTAGCTAGTTGGCCAGAGGATTTTCTTCAGTGAATACAGTCTTATAAAAGGTTATTCTTAGTGTAGTCTCAGTGGTGTATGTGAGGTATTGCTGTTAAGTTCTTCTCTGTGCCACTGACTGTGTGAATGATACATAGGTGTAAGAACTGGGAAAACTACATGCTGTTCCTTCCATGTTACGTTTCCTGAGCAATTCCCACCATCTGCAGTAGTTTAATTTTCCTATCTGTGATAAGTACGTATCACGATTTGGTTGTTCCTTTAGATATATGTATGATACTGCTCGTCTGTTTAAAAGCCCTGGGGATCACTACAGTCTGTCACAGTGGAGCCAAAATTAAGAGGGCTGAAATTGAGATTTACTGAGGCAACTCCTAATGCAGAATGGATGTCTGTCTTTTTTCTTCTTAAAAAAAAAAAAAAAACAATGATCATGCATTGGAGTGGCTGCTCTTTCACCATGGAGGCTGTGGGTTATGCGTGAGTCATGGCAATAGAGCAGTATTCTTTTCAGCTTTCCCCCTTTTGTCCTATGGCTTCATTGGACATGCAGTTTGAGTTTTGTTTCTTTTCCCCAGAAATCAGAGGCCTTGCGCATGCAATATCGCTACTTGGACCTGCGCAGCTCCCAGTTACAGTACAACCTGAGGCTGAGATCCCAGGTGGTGATGAGGATGCGAGAGTACCTGTGTAACCACCATGGTAAGCAAAGTGCTTGAAGAACAGTGTGTAGCAAACAGCATTGTAGAGTTTTTCTGCTCTTATTGCTAGGAGAGAGTACCAAACAACTTTAAACTCCAGGCTGTTCTCACTTGGGAAGGACACAGTGCTTGTAGTGGGAGATTTAGGGGGATGTTGGCAGGTCTAAAGAACAAAGAATGTTGAAATATCTTAGCTTGCCACAGAGCAGTTGTTTCAAATGAGCTGTGTCCAGAATTTTAAGTGATCAAAGGCATTTTGCAAATAGTTTCCCTCGTCTGGTCATCCAACTTGAGGCGTCTTAGAGATGAATTTCTTGTAGGATTTATGTTTGTCTTAAAATCAGGAAGCCCTTCTTAAAAAACCAAAGCCTAGTTCAAAATGGATAGAGAATTAACAGTTTTTTTGCCAGTTCAGAGTTCTGTCTTCAGCAGTTTGGCAGAGCTTTGGGGGAGCTCAGCTTTTGGAACTGTCAGTGCATAAGTTATTCTTAGAAACAGCAAAGTCTGGAGATTTGGAGAGGCTGCATGGTGTGCTCCATTACCTCTTGAGCTGACTAACAAACCCTTCTCTAGCCTACTTTGTGTCATACTAGTTCTTGTCCCTGCTGTCAGCATATTCTGTGTTTGTTCCTCAGGGTTTGTGGATGTAGAAACACCAACGCTCTTTAAGAGAACCCCAGGGGTATGTATTCTATTAGTAATGCATTTTAGCCTCCTGCAATGGCATAGGAAGTTCATGGTTGAATTACAGTCACTCAGCCTTCATTGCTTCCCCTCACTAACAGCTTGTATGTCAGTTTCTGATACAATGCATTGATCCTTGTAATAGTAGAGGGAGTGGAAGGGTAGAAGTTGCACCTTATGTCTTGACTTTGAACCTTCAATTACCACGAAAGAATAAAGCTTCTATCTCATAGACTACACTGAATGCAAGTCCTGTCCTGGGAAAGACTGTTTTTTGTTGTTTTTTTTTTTTTTAGCATTTATCTCTTAACCAGTAGCTTACTGCAGTGGCACTACTAAAGGCATTTCAATTCCTGAATTTATATTCCTTTCTTTCATTTCCAAAATAATCGCAGATGAGCTGTAGGCCAGAATATTGAATTCTTGCATTTAAGTCCCTGTCATGAGTGGTTTATTATGCATTAGTTTTGCTGAGCAAGAGGTGGAGAATCCTCCTTATGGCTATTTCAGACCAAGCTAGTTAACAGACTGTTTAATAGAAACAGCAGTTTCATCAGAAATAGGATGTTATGATAGGGAAAATAGGTCCTTTCCTCTTGCACTTCACAGTTGTACTGTTAGCCTAGAATTTCCAAATTCTGAAAAATAGCTTTGTCTGAGGCTCTGTAACTGCCCACCAGGGAATCCATCTACCAATAATGATACTGTACACCTAGTTTCTCCATTAGATTTGTGTGTCAGACTTAAGTCCTGTATGTGTCCAACCTGTTGATGCTAGATCTGATTCACTAGTTGAGCAGAGCTCTGTGGTAGATGTATCCCTGTGCCTGGAGCAAAAGATGGCAAATCAAGGTGTTTTGCAAGGACACAAATCTTTCTGAGTCTGTGTGTCACTTCTCTGCTTCCTAATGCTGAGAGAAGGAATATCCCCGCTTTATATTGCATGTGTCCTTCTCTCAGAGCTGAACAAATTGCTGCTGCATTTATTTCTAGCTCTGAACATGGCCCTAACTGAGATTAAAAGCCAAAGTCTTGTGTGAGGCAATAGAGAGCAGGAAATGTCAGGGAAGCAGAAGTGGACCCAGCCTTCAGGAGATGATTAAAGATTTACCAGATGTTACAAAAGGTCTCTTCACTTGCTCATTTCCGAGCACTATTTATAGGCTGTTCATACAAATGTGTGGGTCACTTGAGGAAGCACTGAAGTGACCTGTCTTCCACTTAGCTCTGCTGCCAGAGGCAGGAAGGCAGGAGAAAGAAAAAAATGGTATTTGAGCTTATTAGCTCCCTGATGCTCAGAGAAGGAATACCGCCACTTTCAACATACATCTTCAAGGTGAAGTAGTAATACTGCACATATGCTCGGGTGGGATTTGTGTTACAGACATGCTGAGGCAGCAGTCAGTCCAGATTGTGGTAGATGAGCAGTCTGCAGACATGAACAGACTACAGTCTGTTAAAGTGGCAGGCTGATGTATCTCTTCTCTCATTAGCTGCTGGTCCTTCTACAGTCATCTTCCAGCCACCTATGGAATTGTGTAGCCTGCACGTGTCTCCTTCAGTTTCTGCTGCAGCCTTGATACAAGGTGGATTTATCAGGCAGAAGCAGTGGGCAAGATGACAGAAACGTAACAATTCCTTCACAGGATCTACAATATAAGACTTGACCCTACCAACCCAAACACAGTCACATAAGAGCTGATTTTAGCAATCCTAGTGCAAGCTCATGGCTCACTTGTCTACAGTTTTGAAGGTAGAGGTCCAAAACTACAACACCAGCCTCTGAATTTCAGTGCTTGGCTTCGCTGCCTATGTAAACAGAGCACCTGTTCCATTATCCTTCTCCAAAGCTTTGGAACCCCTTTATAATTTTCCTCATGTTTGACTTGACAAAGATGTTGAAAATAAAAAGTTCCTAGAGTGAAGTAAACCTATAGCAGAGGGAAAGGCTGCAGTATGACCTCATGCTATCAAACAAAAAATAATCTGGAAGGAAACACGATGTAGAGTGCTTTCATTGAAGCATTTGTGTTGATTGCTGGATTGACCAATTGTAGAAAATGGCTTATCTCTCTAGGTCAGGTATTTAGATGAAAGGTTCAGTAACCTTTTCTTTCAAGTCTTGTTATCTTTGTAAGCTTTATGCTTTTGCCATTCCGTGTTCACTTTTCTCTTTTCCCAGCTTTTCTTGCTTGGAATGTTAAAGCTGAATTTTTGGAAAGAGAAGTGGGGAAGGAAAGTGGCCTAAGGCCACTGGTGTGCTGGATATATTCAGGTTGGCTTTCTCTCAGCTGGGAACAGAGGCCGCTTACTTGCTGAACTTCTTTCTCATGCCAGGGGGCAAAAGAATTCCTTGTGCCCTCCAGGGAAGCGGGCAAGTTCTACTCTCTGCCTCAGAGTCCTCAGCAGTTCAAGCAGCTCCTGATGATTGGAGGCCTGGATAGGTAAGAGTTACTTGGACTGCCATTCTCTGCATGCACTGTCCAGGGTTTGCTTGCTTTGATGTGTGATGTGCTAGAGACTTCTCCAGGAACTTACTGCCAAGGGTTTTCTTTCAAAGAGAGATCCTTAAATGCTTGCATTTTTTTGCTAAGCCAGTCTCATCAGCAATAATACCTCCTAGTAAGAGTAACCTTATCTCTTTTTGAAGGTTGAAATCTTTGTTATTTTAAATGGAAACCTGATCTTAAGCGCAAATGTAGGAATAAGCTTTGCAGAGACAGTCTGCCTGAAGGACAGAAAATCTGTCAGAGCACAGCTCACCTGGTAACCTCGGGAGGAATGGCTGGAGATGCATACAGCTGCTGGTATGGTGCTTCCAATCAAAATTCCATGCATTTAAGGGAATGGCAGCAATCAGGACTGTGATTATCCACTACGCAGGGAGCAGAGCAATCTTTTTAATGATCAGTTCTGTAGCCATAATTTAATTTAAAGTACCTTTAATTGTTATCTCTAAGTGTAAGTACTCTTGCAGATACTTCCAGGTTGCTCGCTGCTACCGTGATGAAGGTTCACGGCCTGACAGGCAGCCAGAATTCACCCAGGTAACCAATTTGCACTGCCTTTCACCCTCCCCTTCACCCAAACAGCTTGTGGGTATTTTTATCTTCTGAAGGCTAAGTATCTGTTGGTCCTTGTCCTGCCTCAGAGGTGTGGAGTGCTGTTTTCTGTCTGTTTTGCAACCACAGCCCCTTGCAGTCAGTGTGGGACGTGAACAAAGTCGTAACTGTCCTTGGCTGACTTCAGTCACAGGTGCTGACGAGTAGATGTGGGAATTGTGTTGCAGCAGTGGTGGTGCTTGATGATGCATTTCTGCTCCTGTCCTGCAGAGCTGGGCATCCCTTACATCAGCCTTGACACCCAGGCAGAGTTAGCTGGGTCCGTTCAAGGTTTCTCTGTTCATCCTTGTCATCATTACCTCATTTAGTACTCTGAGGAGATTGTTGCCTGAGTCATCACACTGTAGGGAGATCGTAAACACACCCTCAGTCTAACGTAGTCATGCTATGACTTAATGTTCGATGTTGTTTCCTTTTATGCTGGCTTAATATTCTAAGAGTTTCTGCAAGTAGCAATGCAGAGGCAAAAACTGTAGCTAATGTGGAATCTCCCTCTTGTTTTCTATTTTCAGATAGATATAGAGATGTCATTTGTAGATCAAGCTGGGATCCAGAGGTTGATAGAGGGCCTCCTGCAATATTCCTGGCCTGAGGAAAGAGGTCCCATTACAACTCCTTTCCCTTCCATGACGTATGAGGAGGCACTGGCTGACTATGGGACTGATAAACCAGACACTCGCTTTGGGATGAAGGTGTGGGTTTGCCTGCTGGAAACTTGCAGCTTTTCTTTTTCTTTCTGGTAGTGTTCTAAGAATAATCTTTGATTAAATTGTATGTATGTGGTTAGCTGGAATTCTTAATCCTGTAATATACCAAAGGAGTCTCTTGGGTTTTCCAGGCCCTCTTACATTTTTGTCTCTGTAGTCATCGGTCTTCTGATGGTTACTCAAGCTTGGCCCCATTCATTTCTTTCTGTGACCCTTTTGATTTCTTTGAGCAAGGAAATGGTGTCCCAAAGAGTGGCTTTTGAGGGCAATAAGACACAGGTGTGTTTTTTTTTTTTGCTTCATGTTTTTACCACAACAGCTTTTTCCTGTCCTCTCTCCTTGCTTAGATAGTGGATATCAGTGATATTTTACGAAGATTGGACATTGGGTTTGTGCAGAATGTGCTCAGTTACCCCCACGGCACTGCCAAGGCTATTTGTATTCCCCAGGGAGTGGTAAGTGATGCTTTTATATGCTGCGTACACTTGTGAAATAAAATAACAACTTGAATTCTTCTGTTGGTCTGGAAATGTTCCCTGCTATGACTGGGGGAGCAGCCTCCTTCAGGGAGCTCAGGGTTCCTTGTGATTGACGTCAGGTTGGGCAGAGTGTTGTTACAATTGGGAAATGGAGATGATCAGGCGATGGGAAGAATATATTGTCCTCATGAAGGCCAGGAAGAGAACAGAGCTGCAAGGTCCCCTGGGGATGGGGAAGCCTCTTGGGGCTTCAGCTTGCTTTTGTCAAGGGTGGCATCTGAATAATAAATTCTCCCTCTGGGGAGAGATTGAAATAGAATCAGGTATGACACAGTGCTGTTCTGGACCAATAGGGGAAAGGTCAGCTAGTTTGCATGCCTGTCTCATGATTGCTTTTGTTGCATTTCTGGGCACTTTTCATGTAAGGAAAATGCCACAAATCAAACCCACAGCTGACAGTAGATGGAGAACTATCTTTGGCATATCTTAACGGTGAAGCAAATTTAACTCTGGCTGTGGATGTCTTTGCAGCATAGGCAGTAAGGGGAAAGAAGTATTCCCTGAACAGTTATGTTTAGGGAATAGAATAACATGAATCTGCATGATTTTTTTTTAATTGGAGCAGGTTCCCATGGCACCAAGACTATCAGAGCACAAGAAGCATTTAGACGATGCTGTCAAACACAGGGTTTGAATTTTGAGTGGCTCTTTGTAGAGCCAGGAGTTGGATTCAGTAATTTTTGTGGGTTCCTTCCAGTTCTATGAGTGGGACTTCAGTTTGGGAGTTCTTTTGTTTTGGCAGAAAACACAAGTTACTATCTTCCCACGAGAGGGCACTAAAGATGTGCATTTGCAAAATAAAAGTGGAGTCTCGAGTCTCTCTACCTTTAAAATATTTTTTTTAAAAGATCAGGAGCATCCACTGCATTCCTTTGCATGTGAGGATGAGCCTGGTTGGTTTCTTCCTGTTATTCCTCCATGCTGAGCTGTGCTTTCACCATCATCAATGTAGTGTTAAAAACTTGCTCCTGCTCTGTAATCTGTAGGCTAGAGGTAATTAACTGGCATGGTCTCCCACTGCTGACCAGCTATGTCTGATGCATGAGTGAGGAGAAAAACTGCAACTTACAGAAGCCCCTTTCTGAAAGCAGTTGTTGGAGAAGACAGCAGCCGTGAGTCCAGTGCCATGAGCCTACTCTTGTTCCGCAGCTCTTGTTTCTAGCACAGGTTCTTGAACTGCTAGAAACAAAAGAACACGAGATGTTTGGAAACAGTAGATTTGAATTCTGGCAGGGCTTTCTGTAGATCTTGCTGCTCTAATGTCTTTTCTTGCTTTTTCCTCAGAGATATCTTAAAAACAAAGATTTGGAATCCTTAAAGGAGGCTGCAAAATCCCAGTTCAACCAGGTGAGACAGCAGCACTGCTGGAATGTTAGAAGTGGTGAATGATAAACTGTATAAAGGCACTTGTAGGCAGAGGAGGGTAGAGGAGAATTTTTAATAATAATAAAGGCTCATTACTAAGAGCCTTATTTAAAACAATTGATGACAAGAGAGGGCAGCACTGACATGAACGTATTCTTTTTACTAATCTTGCGATAGGAAATCATGGATGCTATCTGCAGGCCCGATGGGAGCTTGAAGTCTTTGCTCACCAAGTTTCTTAGTGAAGAGCAGCAGTCAGAGCTCATCCAAGCACTGAACATGCAGGTGGATGATGTGGTACTGCTGGCAGCTGGAGACCACAAGCGAGTGGTAGGAAGCATTTCTGGGTTTCTGTGAGAGTTGAATGTTGCTGTTGGCTTTGAGTTTACCTGTCCTTTGTCTAATACCTCTGATCACTAAAATAGATCATAGAATCATAGAACGGCCTGGGTTGACAAGGACCACAATGATCATGTGGTTTCAACCCCCCTGCTACGTGCTGGTTTGCCAACCACCAGATCAGGCTGCCCA
>JAOWBP010053422.1:0-11189 GCA_028571105.1 Tragopan temminckii
AAGTATACTTGCTCAAGTACTAATATCACTTTTTTTCGTGGCAAAGCTTAAACAATTCAAATGTCAAGCATTTGATCTGCCCACAAGTGCTTTATGAAAGTGGGGCAGGGAGGGGAGGAATAAGTACAGTGAAGATTTCACTTAAAGCAGAGACAATAGAGAAATTTTTCGTACATCCTTTTGCGATATAACTTCAGCATAACTTGAGCTCCTGGAGGGAGACTTACCTTAAAACTGAGAAATATTCCAGTTTTCAGGGTGATTATTTGAACATAGTTGAAACATAAATGCCAGCAATTTCAGCAATGAAAAATAATACTGTACGGATTGCCTATAGAGAAAGAGTTTAGATACAGAGCAGTTTGTCTGTGGCTGTAGAAGGATTTCACACTGAAATGGAGAAAGAGTCTGACATATTCTGCTGTTTGCTCTTAATATCCAAATAGGAACAAAATGTTCTTCTTAATATGCACAATCTTAAGCTTTTTGATCTCTCCAACCTAGGAATTATAGATGATAATACACATGCAAAGTGATTTTGGCCCCTGGCTCTTCAAGGAAAACAGCGATGAAAATGGAATGGAAATGTAATAGTGACAAGGATACCAAGAAACTGGTATGTTCCTGCTATGCATCTGAAAATATGCACAGATTGCTAAAAGAGAGAGAAAATTATAGCACACGAAGATGCAAATAGCAGGCTATTACACAGTCATGCAGCTTTCTGCTAGTCCATGTAAGGAGAGCACTGAAATTAGATATTTAGTGAATTTAGATTTCACTAACAACTTTTTGTATAAATCAGCTGGGTAATTAACTGGAAAATAGCACAGTCAGTTGGACTATGAAGAGGCAATATAGAGATGGCTGTTATTATCTAAGTGTTAATGTGCCACTGGAAGCTTTATCACCTCAAGTTTTAAATTAAATAAATTCTTTTGCCATGAATCTTTGAGGAGTCTCTTCCAAGAGTAGAATGCCTGAGAGAGGCCAAGGAAAAGTAATTTATTGGCTGACTGAAGAAATCATTAACCAAGAAAAATCAAATGGGAAATGTATTCCAGATGTTTCCAAACATTTCACCTGCCATCAGTGAAAGTGAAATCTAATGTAAAACTGTACAAAATATGGAAATTCTGTTTCATGGAGAAAATCAAAATTGGCTTTGTTTTGAAATGGAACAAAACCCAGCATTTTCTGATGTAATTTGCAAGAGAGCTCATTGAGGGGGGAGGGGGATATGGCTTTCTGTGAGTCAAACTTATTTCTTTCTCCTTCATATTTGTGCTCATAAAAGTTGTAATATAAAAACAAAACAAGATGAGCAATTTAAAAACAAAAATTGATTTATTTTGTTTCAATGACACTGAGAAGGATGTCAGGCTATTAAAGAAAAGAAAAAGCATTTACTTCCAAATAAAATTACCATGAAAGGCACACAATTCTTGGAACTCTAATACTGATAGAACTGCAAATCCTCAGAGGATTTAGCTCTTCTGATTGAGGAGTTCCATCTTAGCTACTAGGGTCTAAATATTAGGAAAAAAATGATGGTATCCTTTGAGTCAGAGTTCTGTGTTGAAGATTTCATGCAGATGGATTGTTGAATGGGTTCTTTAGACACATTTTACTTTGCATAGCCCTGAAAAATATTGCATATTTTGTAATGTTCTGCCTCTCTAGAGGAAGGGTATGACTTGAAAAGTTATGAGTAAGCTATGAGTAAGAAAATGCATTGAACTCTCACAGAATTCTTTTTGGACGATTTTAGTCACTTGGAATGAATTTCTGGCCATGCTGAATTTGCTGGGAAGCTTGATGGTGATTTTTACGTAGTCATGATTTCACCTGTTAGTGCCTATTTCAGCAATGTAAACTTGCATTTAGCTTCTGACGATTCAGATTCTGCCCTGCTAGACTAGAAGAGTGATTTAATATTGTGAGGATAAAAGTGGAGATCCCAAAATGTTATATATTTTTTCTTTGATTATGTGCTCTCATTTTCTTGAGATTTTATCCCTTTGTCCCCTCCTATTTGATTTTCTTGCTAAGCATCCATTGTAACAAAGTGCCACATTCAACGGAGTTGCAATAAGCAATTTCAATAATAGCAGGTGTTGATGTGTAGGAATTTTGATTGCAATGTGCTACTGCAAAAAACTCATGCATTTATACCACACTATATTCCTGAAACCATTACGGCAATAAGCCAATCAGCTTGAATGAACCAGGGACGCCTCTACAAATGTATAGAGCTGATGCAATTCATTTCAGTCACTTATTCTTGAGGTAGGATAAAAGGAAATTTTGATCAGATCATGCATCGCCAATTTGGCCTGCAGCTTTGAGCTCTGGCTAACAGCAGAGCTCTCAAACTGAGCACAGATGGGGATGGATAGTATCTGGGTGAGAAGCTTCCAAAAAAAAATCTAAATGCTGCAGTGTGTAGGTGTTGGTAACTCACCAGGCAGCATGCCTTTCCTCAGGACTGCTCTTTACAACCTTGCCTTTCACTATGGCAGGAAACACTAACTTGCTGGAGGTATTTGAAGAGGCCTTTGAAGATAAGAGACAAGATCAAGTTCCTTAATAGTTGAAAATCCTACTATAAGTTCTCCAGTATGAACCTTAATACAGAGTCTAGCTCCCAATTCAAGCAGTTGCATTACATTCTGGTGACTTTTCCCCATTTCGTTTTTCAAAAGGAGCAAATTAGAACTGCTGTCCACAGTTACAATGGCCTTTTGCAGAGAATTAGTCAAGGCAATCTATGTAAAAGGGGCTTTATTCTCAAAAACAGTAATGACGAAATGCAGAAGTTCAATTTTATGGGACTGCTCCAAAAGTAATGCCTCCCATTTTATGTTGGCCTAAGACATCAAAGGCAGATGTTAGTGATATGGCAGTAGAAGTTCTACCTTACTGGGAATATCCCATTCCATTTTGTTGCCATAGAACAGATAGCAGGAGAGGGCAGTCTGACACAATGGTGTCTGATGTGAAAGCGCAGATGAAGCAAAGGTGTGTCATTGAGCTTCTCCACATAGAAGCAATGGCACCTATTGATGTTCAGTGCGGCTTGCTGAACATTTATGGAAACTAAACAGTGAGGCACTGGGCATGACATGCAGGCTCTTGTTCACCACTGGCAAAAATGCATAGCTAATGGTGGTGACTATGTTGAAAAATGTTGTCTTATAGCTGAGAATTTGCTCTATCAAATAGTGTTATTTTGCTCTTTGTATCTATTGTAGTTTCCATGAAAATAAGTAAGAAGTATTGCTTTTGGAGCAACCTACATACATTTATCTGTTGAGAAATTCTTACGTATGGGATTGCTTGTTAGGATAAACTCTATAATCTCTTCAAATTCTCTTCAAATTCTCTCAGGTCTTGTAGTTCAAGTCAAGCTTTATTTTTGGAACTCTGACTTCAATTGTACTTGAAGATCTCAATTGCAAGTTCAAGCTGCACTGCAGCTGGGAATACTTTTAGCACATTACGTAGGCAAATATAAGGTTACTTACAGTTCACTCTTATATAAAGCAGTTGATAATCCTCTAGACGTGATGTTGAACAAGAACAACTATGGGCCACTCTGAAACATAGTAGAAAAGACATTTTTTCAGGTATTGACAGCATGTGTTGCTCATCACTTTTAACAGTACTTTGCAATCCAAGCTAAGGATCTCAGATCTACTTCCATTACCAGAAATTCAGTTAAGATCTACATCTACAAAGGAGATTTTTGCTGACTTCTATCACAGTATAAAACCTGTGCATAAAACCTGTAAGATGAGCTTGGTGCTCATAAGCCATGCTGATATATCTTTGGGGGTGAGAGGCAGGTGATGTGCCAACATGGTTTAGTGAAATATTGGTCACCCCCTGGGACAAAGCTTGCTGAAGTCACTTCTGCCTGTAGAAAGAACAGTGGGGCTACACAAATGCATACTAAGTGAGAGTCTCTTGTTGTCCTAAATCTTCTATCCTACTGACATCGTTTTGAAATCACACAGTGGATGATTGAATTTTTTTTTTTTTTTTTTTAAACTTCACATTATTTGCAGGTAAAATGAGTTGTACAAAACATAATGGAGAACTTAAGAATGACCCTGTGAAGCTGCATGGTAGAGCATTACTTTTATGAAGTACTTAGGAACTGAAAGCTGCTTTTACACCCACTGACATAACATCATCACATTTCCTCTCTAACTCGCCCCCGAAACTAACAAATGTAGACAGGATGATAATTGATGTAATTTTGGTGATGAAATTATCTATCATCCACCAAAATTTATTCAAGAGATGTTGTCATCCTACACTCTCCCAAAGAAACAGAAAAACATCTTTTGTGTAGTGATGATAGTGTGTTCTGATAGATAGGACATGAAGTGACCTAACATGTAAATTACATCTGTAATAGACTAGCCAGAGCTATAATACACACTTAAAACCAAAGCACACCAGATATCAAATTTGTCTCAGAAGGCAAGTATTTAGGATGGGATGGCTTTTCTATTCTCTTGCAGCTGAGCTATTTTTTTCTGTCTTACTAAATTTTAGCTCAGCGTAATTACAAGACAAACTCGGTATATGACAAAAGCTGGTCTGCAGACCTACAAATAAACCTCAGAGAGAATAAGGAGGGAGAAGTCCTGCCAAACCACTGCCCCCAGTGCCACCCATCAAAGACCCATCAAAGGCAGATAGGGGGACTCAAAGACTCACAGGAAGGGGCATCCTATCTGGGACCCTCCCAGGGTTGTGCCAGCAAATCCACAGCCCTGGCATCCAGTTGTGAAACTCACCACTGTGAGACACTGGGAGCAGTTCTCTGAAACAACTTGAAGTTCAGACAGTTGCTGCCTTGGCATGGAACACATTATGGGATGCAGGGAAGGACAGTTTGGGATTGCACAGGATTTACTGTAGGATGTTTAGTGGCAGGATCGAAGGTGAGAAAAAAAAAAAAAAAGGAGATATTTAGGTCATTTGGATAGGGAAAACTGGGGGAAACAGAGACACAAGGAAATAAAAGCATTTGTATTTAACAAGCACTATTGAATGCACTTGTCTGGCCCTGCTCCTCATTTAGAATCACAGAATCAGTGAATTGTTTTTATTGGATGCAGTTTTAAAGACCATCTAGTATCCACCCTGCTGCCATGAGCACAGACACCTTCCACTAGATCAAGTTGCCCAAGGCCACATCTAAGCTGGCCTTGAGCACTTCCAGAGATAGGACATCCACAGCTTCTCTGGGGAGCCTATGCCAGGACCTCATCAGCCTCATTGTGAAGAACTTATTTCTTAAAACTAACTTAAACCTATCCTCTTTCAGCTGAAAACCATTAGAGTTTGTCCCATCGCTACAACCCTTGACGAAGTATCCCTTCTCATCTCTCCTGTAGGCACTCTGTAAGCACTGCAATGCCACCATAAGGTCTCCCCAGAGCCTTCTCTTCTCTAGGCTGTAAAAATCCAACTCTCATTTCCTATTTTCATAGGAGAGGTGCTCCAGACCTCTGATCATCCTGTGGCCTCCTCTGGATCTGCTCCAGCAGTTTCACGTTCTTCTTGTGCTGGGTACCCCCAGAGCTGAACTCAGTACTCCAGGTGTGGTCTCACAACAGTGGAGTGAAGGGGGAGAATCAACTCCCTTGACCTACTGACTCCACTGATCATCACAGTCTTATGATGACAAACTACTGCTTTCTCGTAAAAGGCTCTTTGCTCTGTGGTAGGGTGTCAGGATATTGGCGGGAAGATTCAACCTCTTCTGCCATATCACCACCATCTGCCTGACATAGTAGGGCAATGTAATAAAATAGGAGGCATTCGTTTAGGAGCAGCTCTTGTATTTTCTTCTAATAGGATGAGCATCAGTTTTAACAACTTACAATAGGGATGATTATTTTCCTGAATGCAGTCCTGTACTTTGACAGGACAGAATTATTTCACCTGTTGGAAGCAATGCCTACCGCAGGAGTCCACTGATTAGCATGAGATCCTCAATCAGAGCTAGCAACTGTAATTTGCATATTTAAAATTTCCCATTAAAACCATTCAAATACAACAATGCATCTTAATCCTATCCTGTCAGTTAAGTGTTAGATTATGAAAGGTCAGGAAGAGTTGAGTTACAAATGGAAGAAGATTGTTCAAGGTATAAATAATGCTTTGTATGTCTAACATTCAAAATTGCACATATAGGCAGGGATTGCTTTTCTAAATAGTTAAGTTGGACACTAATGAGAACTTGCTTTGTCTGAATGCATGACCATAGGATAATACTGGAAAGTATTGCTCAACAGGAAATACTGTGCTATACAAACATTCATAAGCAAAATATTTTGACCAAGTAAAATATTTAAATGAAGAAAAAAATAATACTTCAGTAACAGATAAAAAAAAAAAGAATTGGATTTCAAGGAAAACAGATGGATGTCACAAAACATAATAGCTAAAAAAATGCTGACTTCCATGTAGCAGCACTGTGAGATAGAGAAAATTATTAATATTCACTGTGCAGATTACTGAAAAAAAATCCATAAACCTTTAAAAACCTTAATTGGCTATTCCAGTCTCAAGAGAGAGGAGAAATAAGCCTGCTATTGATAAGTACAGGAGAAGGAAAGAAAGCTTTTGATAATGTCAGCATGGATCCCAGTCCCTCTTTCATGGGCATAAGGTGAATATTGATTAGTGTAATTCCCTTGACTTCTGGGTTATGCCGTTTTACATTTCTGTGAGGAAGTTCTGAAACAGGCTTCAACAGCTAGGGTTTTTTTTTTTCTTCCTTCTTGCTGCTTAGGATACAAATGAACAGTATCTGCTTTCTTCCCCAGCCATAGCAATGATATTTTACTACTGCCTTATTTTTAACCAGTTTAATGTGCAGAAAAGCACAACACCAGTGATTCTGCAGAGTAAAATGCTGATGGAAATGTTGGGCTGCAGTGATGGGAAGACCTGGCTCTCTGTGAATGGAATCATTGATGGTCTCCGGGAAAATATGGAACTGCAACATTCGTGTTTCACTGAGCTCTCATGAGATAGAATGTACTAGGTGCTCTTTATTACAGGTTTTTGATGAAGCTGAGATGGCACCATTGCACGTTTCCAGGATTAGAAATGTTAATGTTTCCTTCACCACATTTGGGTGATGCTATTGACAGAGCATGGCATAGCAGACACAGACCTGCTGTGTTGCAGATTTTGCCAGGCTCAGTAACAGTCATCACATGTTGCTTTAAATCTTCCTGCCTTTTTTATACATATATATATATATATTTTTACTTTATTTTCTCCTCTTCTGCGGCATAATCTCTGATGTATAAAACTCTGTGTTATTTGTAAAGTGAAACCTATACAGTAATGATAGTGTTTTCCTTCTGATAAAATCATTCTTCTTCAGACACATTGCAAACAAGAGATTAGCTGTTCTCTTTTCATATTCTCTGCATACTAATTCCACTAAAACTGCTATGTTATGCAAGCACACAGGTCCTTTCCTCCTTTTCTTTCTTTTCCATTTTTAAGACAGTTTAAAGAAGTAAATTTAAATCCACCATTAAGTGAAACCTGTTCCTCTCAGGAAAACATAATAATGGTCATTGAGACAATAGCACATGCTGATACTGTAATGAACTGATGTAATTCACTGCATTTCATAGACTTGAGGCAATTAGGCACTGAAAATTACCCATCCACAGAGCTTACCCACCCACACTGACAGTTTAAGAACAGTCCCTCTAGGACATCTCTAAATGTTTTGACCACTCTAGGTTTTAAATTCCACAGACGTCAAGATTACCTTTAAAAAGGAGAATCAAAGGGGTATTTCAAATATATATGCATTTATGCATCAAATAATATAAACTTGAGGTTAGAAAAGTGTTCCCATTTACCAAAATGCAATTCATACCTATGCAGAATATTTAGAACTGCAGCTGGAAAATATGTTCTGATGCTGGTTGTTGACTTTCAGAAGATGCCACACTGTACGATTAACAAATGTACAGTTAGAAGAATGGTGTGGTTAGGACGGTATTTTACAGGTTTATAGTTAGAAAAATTACCATGTTAGAAAGAGACAATTTAAAAAAATGAAATGCTCACCCATGTCCTAGACTCACAGTAGAAAACTCCAAAAGGAAGGATCTCCAGAAAGAGATCCTTCCCCAGTGGCAATCAGCCCATAAATGGAGTCTAGGAGAGGTGCAGCCAGGCTCCATCCCTTCTAGTCACACAGGTGAATTGCCCTCACCTATGCTCCCATGGCTGAATCAGTCCTTGCCTCAGGTGATCAATCAGTGGTGTTCTGGGTGTTCAGCAAATTGCTTCCTTCTCTTTGATCAGTTGTGCTTTCTGTTGAGAAACTTGATAGCCATTTAAATCAAGAAATTGTGTCCATTGTACACAGTCCTCCTTTGCTACTGTGGCATCCACGTACTGCAGTAAAGTTTCACTGTGGGATGGAGGAACCCAAGTCTCAGGCTCACAAGCTGACCAGTTCTGAAAAATCATTGGGCTGCTCTCATAACCCCGGGTAACACTGTCCAGGTTAACCAAACTGTTTTTATTTTATTATTATTTAATTATTATTTTTTCCTTCTCCCCGTATTGGAGTTTTCCTATTCAAAGGCAAATAACTTTAGACTTTCTTTGGCAAAACCAGGCAGAAAAAGGTGTCCTTCAAATACAGAACGGCAAACCCCACCTACTTATTCCTTAACTTGGTTAATAAAGTGTAAGGATTTACCACGGATTTAGGGCCACTCTCTCCAGAGTACCTCACTCCAATTCTTGGATTCCATAGGGGTGTACTGCTGGCACTTGTCAAGTGCACAGGGTACTGCACACCAACAGCTCCCTCCCAAGACTCACCCAAGTCTCCATCAACCCCCAAGGCAAGAATTAAATTCCCTTACCTTGGTCCATGCACAAAGGTCCAATTCAAATCAGAAACAACATCTGATTCCCACACTTTCTAGATAATAGCTGTTCTAGCACAAAGACCATGCCAATGGGGTTCCTGCAGCATGGTCCTTCCAGAAGAGCTACAGGAGTCTGCAGAGAGAGACAAATCCACTTGATAGGACTTTCCCTTCATGTGACCTTCCAGGGGAAGTGCACATCCTAACATGTGCTCTGTGTTCGCAAATAGGAATGGGTCTTGCTGAATATCATGCTTTGTGGCAAAGGTTTCAAGGAAAGCAAGCAGGACCCAGACTTTGAGCACTAAGCCCATTTGTAGGCACCTGTGTGAGTTCCGTTTTTCAGCAGTGCATAGCATGGGGTAGCTCCCACTCACTTCTTTCCATTCTGTGCCTCCTTTTTCACACCAAGTTCCAACATAACCTGCATGGTTGAGTATGATAGCAGGTGTATTTTCTCCTGGTAAGCTTGGATCTGTATGTATTTCTTGTTCTGTGACAGTATTTGTCTGGCAAGACTGATGGGCAGGCAAGTGAATACTGCTGAATCTCATGGCTGTTTAATATAAACAGAAAGACCAGAATCTCTCCACAGCACTGAGTAACTTGCTTTGTTCCTTCCAGACCCATTTTTGTTCACTCCTGCTTTAGGCCTACGCATTAACTGCATTCCGTTGAAATTCTCAAGATGAATGGTAAGGGGAACCTTTACAAAGCAGAGGCTCTTGCTAGTATAGCCAAGTATTCCGCCATGGGACAGCTCTAGGTTAGCTCTAGCATAGGTAGCTGAGCTTCTTCTGCTTGCTGGACCACTGCCCACGGTGGTGGTGGAATCACCGTCCCTGGAGGTGTTCAAGAACTGTATGGATGTGGCACTGAGGGACGTGGTCCGTGAGTATGGTGAAGATGGGCTGACGGTTGGACTAGACGGTTTTTGAGTTCTTTTCCAACCTTAATGATTCTGTGTTTCTATTTTCTGTTTCCTCTCTGGTTTGTTCAAGGTCTGCCCTAGTGCTTGGGTACCCTCTTGTCATGGAGATAGAAGACTCAGAAAAAAGGCTGGGAAGGTGGAAAATATGGAGATACAGTATCTCAAGGAAACAGAAACTAAAAAACACTGCCGGTGGAAGACACAGTAGGCTGCAAAACTTAACCACTGATATCACTGAATCATAGAACATAGAATGGCCTGGGTTGAAAAGGACCTCAAAGATCATCTAGTTTCAATCTCCCTGCTGTGTGCAGGGTCGCCAACCACCAGACCAGAGAGACGAGGTTCTTTTAGTACATATATACCCAACAGTGAGATTAAGACACAACGGGTCAAATGTTAGCCAGACCAGTTTATTACAAGTCCTAATTGATTAGGGATATGGGGAAGGAAAGACAGGCAATAGAAAAGAGATAAAAGCAAGGAGTCTTTGTAGAAAGCAAAGGAGATAGTCACCACCGTGGGTCCAGTGTGGTTCATAGTACGTCCATTGATCTCAGGATCTCATCTAATCACTGTGGGGGATGGGAGAAAGCCAGGAAGCTTTGCAGCAAGCAGTTCCCAGGGGATTCTTTCAAAGAGGCTTCTTCCCCTCAGGGAATTCCTCCATCAAAGGTTTCTTTTCTTTGGGAGTTCTTCTCCCAAGTCCTTAGTTTAGTGAGGTCCTTTTACCCCCAGTTTCTCAGGTGTTTTTTTTTCTTCTTCTTTTCTCTCTGTTAGTGTGACACACCTGGCCCTATCTGATGTTCTGCCACTTCCTTGTGGCAGCCTCTCATGACTCTACTTGAATGAAAACAAGCAGGTGGTGGTCTTATTGTTTCATCAGATGCAGTGGAGTCTCCTTAACATCTCTGACATGTGGCCCTGGAAGACAGAAGAGCTCTCTGGAGAGGATGGCGGGACAGCAGACAGGGGCCTCAGTGCCTCCCGGCATGGAGTCCCCAGTCACTAAGGCAATGCTGGGCAATGGTGCCCGGGAGCTGCTCCCAGGCAGGGCTCTTCCTCACCCGCTGAGGTGATTCCCTGCTTCTACACAGAACATGTCCACCCCAGAGCCAAGTGTCTCACAAAAACATGCTGTGTTTTAGAACGAGGAGGGTTGCCCTGCATGTGGTCTGGTCCCCAGCCCGGGGCACGTCATTCTCTGTGAGGTGACACTCCTTGCTGTGATGTCACAGCTGTTGTCGCCTTCACCCGTGGCAGCGGTGGGAGCGGTGGCTCAGTCCGCTTGTGGGACGCGCAGGAAGTGAACCCAG
>JAOWBP010053423.1:0-11189 GCA_028571105.1 Tragopan temminckii
TGTTATTCTAAGCTTATTGTATTTGTCTTGAAATATATGTGATCAACATCTATTTCATTAAAGCTTAAAGAAGAAATGAGCTAGTCCTGCTTGCAATTACATAAATTGGTACAGAATCTCTGTACAAAGCATACGAAATATGATATATATGTAGAGTGGAAAATGCGATAAAATTTTGTTTTTGAATTATCAATTAGAAGCAGGTTTATATTTCTAGAAATGAGTTATATCTTTGAGGGATATTTCTTTATACAGAAGAATGACTTCATGGCTTTAACCTGAATTGAAAATCCAAAAGAACCTTTGATATTCTCTTCTGGGTCACCTTGTTTTCTTCTTTTTTTTTTTCACTTGATCTCCACTGGCTTTATTAACTAACATCTGAGTATTGTTTTAAGCTTGCTGATTGCATTGAGTTTGTATTTGCTATGCAATAAACTGGCACTAAGAAGGATTTTGATCTTTAATCTGGTTCAGAGGATTCTAAGCGGCTCTGATTACAGCCATAGGCAATACATACACTAAATGAGATTGAAGGACAAATTAAAACAAATAATGTTTGAGTAAATCACATTGTCCTAGTTAAATGCATTTAACAATTTCATTTTCCCTTGCAAAGCAGGTTTTAAAGAAATTAACAAGTGCTTTACTTTTTTTAATGTAAGTATAATGAATCTTTTTCTGTACAGAAAAACTAACGTCATTAAAGTTGTATCTTTCCTCCATGTATTACACTAGCTTCAAAGCTTTTGGGTAGAGAGCTGAGGAGTCAGAGATCTGTGAAATATATTGCCATATTTATTGCCAAAGGCTAAGCACGGTAAATTGGCCAAAGCTTTCTTAACAATCATAGTTCACTTGAGTAATGATGTTTTAGGTCTTTTGACTAACAGTAACTCCTACAGACAAACAATAGGAATTTTGTATAGTTTGCATTGCTCCAAGAAATAAAGCTTAGTGATGAACTAGCTAAAGGAAGAACAGCAAAAAACAAGTTCATTTTATCCAGTTATTTTAATAATCTTCTACCTGCCAATATCTGCATTTCTTCAAGCAGTGTTTTTATGATGTTTACTGTACTTGGAGAAGAGAAAACTGAACAAACTACTAAAAAAGGTAGTCCAACACTATAATAAGAATACTATTAAGGTAATACATATGGTTTTAAAAATATTATTACAAGAGACAATTTTGTCTAATAACAAAAAAATTTGTCAGCAAATCACCTAGGCTAGTCGGGTAAAGTTTATCAGTGCCTTACTTTATGACAACATACATACACTAAATCCAATTTAAACAGTAGTTCAAAGAGAAAACCAAATAGACTTTCAAGATATTACAACATCTTTGGATCTATCATATTAAGTTCATTATTTACTTCAGTTATACTTTAAAATAATACAAATAAAAATCTGTTGATTCTCTATATAAATATGTTTATATAATCTAACACTTATAAATACAATATGTCAAAGGGAAGAATGATTCCAGAGTAATACCTACATTATCTTTTCTGACTTCTACTTTTTAGTGTTTAAATGCATTGTTCTGGGTAAAAACAAATCATACAATTTTTGAAACAGCTTGTTGCCTTTATTGAATTCATGATAAAGTTCTGGCTACTTTTGCACTATCGCTAAAACTTGTGGTGATTCCAGCAAGGTAAATGTTCAATCCCTTTTGGATTTGGAATTAGTCAATCCCTATTTATTTCATCCAGCATTCTTTTTCTACATCACTATTTCTCTTCAGCTGATGTAAAATTTCTTGTGTGTCACAGAGTATATGAATGAATTACTTTTCATATAACCTCAATTGCATTTAATATTCAAGCATCTTGACATAATTTGAACATATAGCAGACGTGTTCAGAGAACTTCCATAGCTGGAACATTCATTATCTGCTAATCAGTCTTTGTTTAAATACAGGCTTTACACTGCTGTTTATGTACCTTCCGCCTTCCTCCAGTTCTCAGAGGAATGAGGCAAAAATTAAACTTCTGGTGCACTTGCTACAGGAATGCTTGTGTCTTGTCACACTACTACTAACATGTACAGGTTTTTTTTTGTGTTTTTTTTTTTGTTGTTGTTTTGTTTGTTTTAATTTTTAACTGGTAAGAAGTCTTTGGGTTCACTGAAGCTGTACTTTTCTTTATTTGTGCCCTATGTGAGACCTAGTGCATTCCCACCATGCTTTTTAGAAAAAGAAGAGGATTAAAATTGGTCAAGTTCTTCCATTATGGAGACAAGTACTGATTTTTTTACACGCTGTTACTTTTTTTACACGCTGTTACTATATATTCAACTTATAAATATAATATTAACAAATAAAAACACTGTTTTTTTTTTTTCTCTCCTTTACATCTAAAGAAAAAATAAATAAATAAAAATAGCATAGCTCCAGCTGCTTCTAGGAGCGTTTTTGTCCCTACTCTGCGCACTGATATTTCGCCCAACATTGTCAGTCCAGGTCATTCTATTTTCTAGTCTGTAGTTGTACTCTGTGAATTTGAAGGACTTTCATGTATTGACTTGGAAAAAAAGAAACTGAATCTAGCTTTTAAAGTTACTTACACATTATATATAGAAGTCAAATAAAAATGCAGTTTAACTCGGAGACAAAATCAGATGCTGTATTCAAAAACAGCTGGAGAAAGAGTTTATTTCCCTAAAACATACCCAGCTACATGAAAAATAGGGAAATACTGGTTGATAGCTTTCTTTCCTCAGGACATTTAAATCTATGATTTCCTGTAGAAATCACTAAATTAAAGTTTAATCACTATACTATATTGTAATCCAGTGCAGTAGTTGTTAAACACATATTTAGACAGCTGTAAGTTTCAAGTGCATCTACAGACAAAAAAACAGCATTTGGGATTGGACATTCTTTTGAGAAGGATGCCTGGAGAGTACAACCTTTTAGCAAGACTTTTTGATCAGAACAAGATTCATTGGAAAGACATGTAAAATAGTTCTACTTCCTATGAGGAATGGTAAATGTTGGCAAAATGCCTCCAGCTCATTTAAATGAATGCAGCAGCTCTTTTCCAAGATGTTAAATGTTTTGAAATGTTTCATGTGGATGAATCCCTTTTCCCATACCACAAAAGCAAGCTAACAAACAAAAACACTGTAGGAAAGAATGAAAGGTGAGTGCATAATTCCCTGCAATACATCAGCCAGATAGGTAATATGGAGTTGAGTTACTTACATAACCAAACTACCAGGGCATATCAAAATATAGAATTCCTTGAAATAGTTGTTAAGAATTCAGATGTGTAAAGTTGATGGCCAAGGCTTGATATGACTTACTTGTCACTGGATATGAAATACTAACAAAGTATTGAAACTCTCAGGGATAATCCCTGATTAATACTTGAATCCCGAAGTTCACCTGGGCCCACTGCTTCAACCTGTCTAGGCTTCTCTGGGTGGCATACTCTCTCTCAGGCGTGTGACCTGCACCACACAGTGTGGTGTCATTCGCAAATTTCCTGATGATATACAAAATCCCACTGTCAGTGTCACTGATGAAGATGCTGAAGAACATCACTCTCAGTACTGACTCCTGAGTAATACCACTTATTGATCTCCATTCAGACACGGAGCCACTGACCACCACTTTCTGGGTATGACATTAACAGTACCATTCATATCATTTTGGGAAAGGCAGTAACAGGTGTTCTTGAGGTTGTTATACAAAATACAGGATATTGTAAAAATTATTGGTGGATCAGAGCTGCAGTTCTGTGTGCTTTTAATCAAATACAGTGGCATTTTGTTTGAACAACAGTATTTAATGACTATCTTTTGGAAATAATGTCAGATTTAGCAATAAAGTGCAATAGTTCCCTTGGAACTTCTTACTTGATCCAGAAAATATTTAGTGTTCTATTCAGGATTTTGTTAGATATTTGGAGAACATATTAGAAGATCAATTTCTACTAAATTCAACTAGTACTTCATCTTGTTTGATAACTTGTGTCTGCATTACTTGATAGCTTGAGACAACTTTGCATTATGAAGTAGCATTATGAGCCACTCTGCATTTAATTAAAAATAAGACAAATAACAACACACACAAAACCCACAGCCAAACAATAAAACAATAAAACAAACAAAACAAGCAACACACAACAATACACAGATGTTTGTTCTTTTCATAGTCTACCAAAATTGCAGTGTTAAACTCATTTCATGTTATCAATTTACCTGCAACATAAACAGAACCTTTCTCCTCTAGAAAATTATGCCGTTCATTTCCCCAAGCATGATGATTTTGCCAGTAATTTCTGTCAGAAGATAGGAGAATTAAACAATCATCATGGTATCTCCTTTTATATAAACATTGTTTTCTTGTGTCAAAAACCTTGGTGGTCCCGAAAGCTTCTTATTGTTTCCTTTAAATATAAGATCACATATTTTATAGAATCTTAGAATTATAGAATGGCTTGGGTTGGAAGGGACCTCAAGGATGACCAAGGATCAACCACCCTGCCACCTGCAGGGCCATGTGTTTACATCCTTTCAGCATGATTTCCTCAAAGATACAGGTTGATCTGCCTACAAGCGTAGGGAACAAGGACCTAATAAGTGTATCGACAAGCACAGATACACAGACTTTTCTCAGGGTGAGTTTATTCTCTTACTCATCTCTTGTTGGATTTTGACCTTGATGTTGGCTTTTCTAAGAACATCAAGGTGTTCTTAGTTGCAGTGGCTAGTACTATTAAAATAATAAAAAAATAAACATTGTTACTAAAAAAAACCTATGCTGAATATGAATATTTGCTTGAAATCAAACAATACTCTGTGTATGGAAAGCTATTAACTCGCATTCTTAAATAACACAGGATTTTTCTAGAAGCAAAACTAAAGAAGTCAGTAGGTTAAAACTATTGTAAACAAACAAAACTATTGCCACACAAGTGTAAAAAGACTTGAAACAGCATTCACACCAAATGATCACAAGTAGTAGCAGCACAGAATTTTTATGCTTTTCAATACATTCCTGGCTTTTATGGATAAAATTTGTCACGAAAGTATTGCAGAGAGGATTGTAGGCTTAACATTAACATAGGCTGAATACATTCAATAATTACGGGAACAAAAAGTTATGACTGGTGACCTTTGAATTAGCAACTTCATAGTATAATATAATCTTTATACACTAATAATGGAGTTAAAATACTTTCTTGGCCACAAAAGGCAACATGGGTAGCAGGGAGTATTTACGTATGGAACACTGTTCATAACCCCCTGAGTGAAGTAGACTCTTTAATAACGTCTTTCTGTTATATCCATTTTGGTTCATTTTATTGCCTTGCACAATATGAATCTTGAATCTTGATATCTCTAGAACACATTTAGTTCAACTACTGAACTACTGCCTCAAACCTCTTTTTTTTTTTTTTTTTTTTTTTTTTTTTTAATTGCATGGATTATCTAAAATTTGCAAATTGTTACAAGACAGAAAATGCTACAGTGGGTACATTAGATTTTGCAATTATTACATGATTAAAGCATTAAATATAGACAAGTTACAATGCTCAGTAGTCCAGGGACTCTAAAAATTTAATAAGCTTTAGATACAGAAAAGAATCTAGTAACTGCAGAGATGGAGGAAGAATGTCTAATCTATTGGTAGTATCTATTTTGTTGGCAAAAGTAACGTATCATCATAAGTATTCTTTCTATTTTATTACTGCAAATTGTCATCTAGTGTAAATGTTATGCAATTACCTATTGCTATTTTTATTGATTTTGCAAAAACAATAAGTAAAACCTGATAATTCAAAGAATTTTAAGGCTCTATGTATTTTATATTCTGCACAGAATCCTCTTCTCCCAATAAACCAGTTATGACCAAAAGATGGAACTTCATCTATAGAATATCCTTTTTTTGGTAAATGCCCTTGAGATTATCATTGATATATCAGGATATAGATATTGAAAAAATATGACATTTAAAGAAAATAATTAACTCTCTTTTAGAGTAATCATGTTTAGCAGTGAGCATAAATGTGTAAGTCATGACAAAACATTGTTTTTTAGGTATTTATTTAGATCTACTCTGCAACATTATTCTTCAATCCTGATGCAGAAAAAATGTCATTAGACATGATGCACATATACTGAAGATTAATACATTTGCAGAACATGAGATTTTATTCCTATTGTAGCAGAGATTTCTAGAGCCGCAGGCCATAAAAAATGGTGTTTGATAATGGTTCGGGCCAACCTTCTGTCTTACATGATTCACAGATCTTGGCAAAGCTCAGATAGTCCTATCTCCTAATCTACATTAACTGAATCTGATAAGAGACTGCTCCTTTGTTACTAAATAGATTCCTGAAAAAGAAATGTGATATGTTATCACCACTGCATTATGATGTTACGCTGTCAGGATGTATATCATACTCTGTGGGTGAAATACTAATCTCAAAAGGATATTAGTAAACTTTCATGTTAAGAATAATTCATTATAGAGATATTTCATTCACTCTGGACTAGGCTTTGTGAGGTTAACAGTCTTTTTTCCCCCCTTCTTATTTAAGTGATTAAAGTGATATTTAGATGTATAGATCTTTCTTGTTTAATTTATCTAAAATCCTATTACACATAATGTCTGCTTAGGAAGACAAACTCCGCAGGCAGGAATATCCCTCCTTCCTCCTTCTTTCCCTGAGTACAACATTCATATGGTATGGAACATCCATTTACTCGGTTTGGCACAGTAGTCCTAGCTGTATGACCCTCCCAACATCTTATTGGCCCCAGCCTGCTTGCTGAAGATCCTGAGAAGGGAAAAGGGAGAGAAAGGAATGGGGATAGAAAGCCTTGACCCTATGAAAACACTCTTCAGCCATAGCCAAAACATGGTGTCTTATCAACAGTGTTTTAATCACAAAGTCCAAAGACCATACGGACTTTTATGAAGATAGTTAAGTTAATTCCAGCCAGACTCTACAAAAGTTATACGTTCCAAAAATCGTCGAGGCAAGTTGGCACTTATACAGGAATTTTGTTTGGGATTGTCATTAGTTACCATTAGTGGCAGTACTATAATTTTAAGAACTATTTTATTTAGAAACATTTAAGAAACAATTTTAAAAAGTCAGTTTTTGAGGGGAAAAGTCCTTAAAATCAAACATTTTAATTTTTTTCTAGTTAAACAAACAAATACATTTATTTATTTATTTAGCATTAGCAGTGGTCAATATGTTGTATCTAGAGATTTAAGAACAAGAAGAAAAAAATCTTTGATGCAGACAGTATGCTTCTTGAAGCCATCGAATCACTCAAGTAAAATTACAACAATTAAAAAAATAAAGAAAATTCTCACTTTATGTTTAGATTCATAGTATGAGGTCAATAGAGAAACACATTATGTTACAGTAACTTATAGCCGGGATGAGGGAATAAGTAGTCACTACAAGGTTGACCTCACTGAAATGGAATCACAGAATCATAGAATCATAGAATGGCCTGGGTTGAAATACTACTTCAAAGTATCAGTTTAACCTCAAATTCATATAGAGAGAAATATTCTTCCAGACTACAAGATTTTAATGTCTATATTTATATTTTAGTACATTTTTTCTTGAGTTCCATCATCATCTATATAGCACTATATATACACGGGTGCTGTAATCAATCTGTGAATATTTATTTTTAGCAGACTTCACCTAAACTGAAGAAATTCTTGTTGCCTTATAGAAGTCAGTCTAGAAACTGAACAAACAGAATTAAACTGCAGTACTACAGTGTCAGTCTTCTGTAGGAGGTAAAATTCTGAATTCCTTTTACAGAAAGAGAATGCTAGCCACTTGATCTCCTGAAGTTCCTCTCAACCCTTACAACTCTGTGAAGGACAGTGGAAGGACTATGCCTTAGTAACCAGATGAAAAGATATTAAGACCATCAAAGAATGAGTGTTTTGCCCTTTTCTGATTATATTCCCAAACTTTCTCATGCTTCAGTAGTACTGTTTAGAAAGTCACAAAATTTGGAGTAAGGTGGTCTTCCAGTGCAGTAAGTCCTAGAGGCTTGATTTTTTCATTGTATTTGCCTTCTTGATGATTTTGTATACTTTAAAACCCACAAACAAAAGATGTAGAAATCCACCATATGCGTGTGGTACATAGAAAAAGTGATATTTCTAATAACAGAATCCTAACTTTTTTCATTCTTAGTGGCTCATAAGAAATGATAAAGAACCAAATGTAAGTCACATAATGTTTGACCAATAGAAAAATTTACCTTTTGTATTAAATTCATACTGGAAATAAAAAGTTAAACTAAATCTGGATACATCTGCAAAAGGCTAGTAGATGTCATGTGAATCAATCCTAATTCAAAGAAATAGCTCTTGAAAAATGTCAAGTTAAGAGATACATTATATAGACTGTATATGTAGAGAATCAGTGAAGGAGTTTTCAATTTGTATATGACATTAAAAATGAATTTATGGTCAAACAATACATGCACGCTCATTTTATCATTGGAAAGAGAGCAGGAACATCAAGTCTTGCATCAGCATAATAATATCTCTTTTTATTATACTAGTTTTGAACTGAGTAAATATTAAGGGAAAAAAAAGACCAATGAAAACTTAATTTGCAACAGCATCCAAACTATGATCTTTGATCACAGAAGACAGGCTGATTATCCATCACATTATGATTTAAAGAAAGTGGTGTCAATCAAAAACATTAATGACTTCACTGAGTATGCTGAGATGTAAATTGAGGTTTTCCTTTCTCCTGTTCCCAGATAGAGAGAGACGACTCTCTCAGAGTGTTAGGAACATTTCTTATTGTAAAAAATATATATTTCTTAAGCTCCTTTTTCACAGCCTTTCTTCCCTACCATCTGAAAGAGATGTTTTCAAGGAAGAATCATAGGACAGAGCGTAAAAGTCATTTTGATTCAATTTCCACCTAGGACTAGAACTGCTGTTTTAGATAGGTTGTTGGAGGTAGTTTCAACTTCCTTTTCCTCACAACTTACATGGTGCATTTTTGTGTCTGTCAGCGCTGCCCCATTTCACTCTTTGTTTTTCTGTACTGATCCTCCACTGGAAAATCAATATTGTAGGGATTCCTCCATTTTTCTCTTACAACGGGACAACAGCAAAACCTAAGAATGACAGTATTGAAGAATCATGTAACTGTCTAGGTGATAAATAGGAAAAATGGTATACACTCCCATAAGAGTGTATAGCTGCAGAGATGAACAAAGTATGCCTTTCTAAAATGTATGAAAATAATCTTCGGACTACCCTGTATTAAATTGTTTGCAACCAGACAACAGTTGGAATAATAAACTTCTTTAAAACCCAAAACAACAACAACAGAAAAGAAAAAAAAACAACAAGAACACCCACACATATGGTTTTCTACTGAGATGTGCGCATATCAAAATATGAGTGCAAAATGTGGCAGGTAATATTAATATCTTTATGCATGACAAGTCCATATAAAACAAAATATTCTCAGTAGAATATAACAAATGCTTTTTAAATGAATGGGTGGAATTTATGTGCATGGCTCAGTTTCTAAAATAACCAAATGCTGTATGACTCATGGGGAAGTTGTCACAGTAAAAATTATGCTGTCTGCCTTTTGCTAGGAAGCACGTACACAAAAATATGTCAGGGAGAATATCACTTTGTTTTGAGAGGGTTCATAGCATTTCTAGTTTCTTTATTTCAAAATATTTCCATGCTTTGATTGCATTTTGTAATAAAGATTCTGGAAAGTTGACTTTTTTGAACATAAATGCAAAAAAAAAAAAAAAAAAAAAAATTGAAAACAATTTTATAATGGCAGTATTAGATTATGATTAGTTTTTCTCTGCTTTTTTTTTTCTTTTTTTTCTCTTGCACAATTTGGTGACACATCAAAGCATTGAATGAAAAGCATGAATTAGCCATAATTCAAAATTAGCTTGCATGAGGTTATTTATTTATGTTAATCTGAAAATTACATTTATTATATTTTAAAAAAAAACCACAAAGATACATGTTTATTAAATAAGTTGTTATATAAAAATAACTTACCCTTTTATCCCATACAAAATGTAAAGGAAAAATAATAGCATTCCTAAAAAGAGTCCTCCAGCTAATCTTGATTCATTGTGTCACTTTATGCATGGCTAGTAGAACTGGGACCATTTTATCTTTTCCTAAATGTCTTTTGAAGTTTATGGTCATTGAAAAATCCATGCAAATAAACTGGTGAAGTAAATGATATATGCAGGTCTCATACAGAGTATCAAAGCACTGTGGTGGCTTAAATCCCTGTAGAAGCAACAGGAGACAGGATGAAAGCATTTGCTAGCAAATGTCTGAGGTATTTTTCCCTATTCAGATGAATGAGTTCTTAAAAAACAGAAAAGAACATTATAAGATCATTTTATATTAGCTCTAATACTTTATGTTAAGGGATGTTAAGGCTTGCCTTCTCCAGCTGCTCAGGCTCAGGACTGCTCCTGTAAGGACTGTCATAGGCAAGGTGCTGCCTTTTATACAGGACTCACACAAAGCAAGCAACGGCAGTCATTGTCTCCTCCTCTCTGGCTGGCAGAGACAGCAGGCTCCTGGTGCATGTGCGCACATGACATCTCCAGGGTCATTGGCACACACATTCATGAAAGTCCCAAGCACCAGCACAGCCCTTATGCCCACCTGACAGCTTTGGCTGGACCCCAAGTCCCCTGACCTCAGACCCCACAGGCTCCAGAAACCAGGCACTACTGGCCAGGAGTGCCCACACCCCAGTGTAACTCCAGCCGTCCACTCACACCAGCCTCAGTAGCTGGCCATTAGTCATTGCAGCTGTTGCAGACAGGGGACAGAGGGTGAGATTTCATGGAGAGATAGTTAAGAAAAGATTGAATAAGGAGATAGAACAGACTGTGCTGATCAGGCACAGAGTTCTAGGTACTGACTGGCCTATTTTATACCCCTTTCCGTGGATTCCTCCCTTTTCCTTTTCCCTGTATGTTCCTTCATCATAGTCTCACCAGCCCCTTTTAACCTCCTGGTCTCTGAGATATGCATTCTTACCAATTGTTCATGTTTCTGACCATGCTGGATTCCCATTATGCCCTCCTTTCTTGTTTTGTTCTGATTTGTGTTTCTTGTGTCCTTGCTTATTTCTTGCTTCCTCTATCCCCCTCCC
>JAOWBP010053425.1:0-11187 GCA_028571105.1 Tragopan temminckii
CCTGACACAGCTCCATGCCGTTCCCTCGGGCCCTGTCTCTGTCACACAGAGCAGAGCTCAGCGCTGCCCCTCTGCTCCCCTCGTGAGGAAGCTGTAGTAGAGCATCATTTTTTTCCTCCGTTGCCTTTTCTTCGTGGCCATTTCTGCATGGCCTTTGCCTCATAGTTTGCATCTACATGGAGAAAGAAATGAGCAGAACCCATTTTGGTTCTCACTGTAGTGTGCTGACTGACTTTTGCTATTGGCCTGACATCTGAAGGGAAAGATAAACATTTTGCTATTTTAATAAGACTGCAATTGCCCCTTCAAACGGGAAATATTATTTAGAGCAATAATGCCGGAGAGGTTGGAGGGACCTGCAGCATCTGTTGTGTTCCATGTACTCCAAGCGGAAAAGAAGAGACATCTCATTGTTCTGATTTATGGAAAAACATGTCTCTGGAAGACATTAAATCCACTTTTGCTTCACTGGCAGGCACTCCAAAGACCCAAATATTTTTATATCTAATTAGCTTCCTTGTCATGGATGATGATGTTCAGCCAGGTTTCCAGGTCAGGCCCATGGCTTTGAGATGTGTGCCAAATGCAGACAGATACGAAGCTTTTGAAGCAAGTGATCTTCTCCCCACAGGTTTGGTCCTCTTGATAAGTGGGCATACAGGTGACACACTGCTCTCTTCAACCCATTTTGAAGCACTTTGCCAGTGTGTTGGCTTTATGGTAATTCTCATCAGTGAGCACAAAGCTTATCAAAACTAAAATCTGAATGGAGAAAGCAGAAAATAATCAAGTTTTACAGATCAGTTCTAAGAAAAAGTCTATCTTTTTTGCCTTCCAAGAAGATGACGGAGGAATAAGTACAGTTGAAGTTCAGCTTCTTATACAGATGTACAGATGGTCTGCAGAATTTGAATCCAGGTCTGGATTCATATTTTGAGCCATACCCAAGTTCAGAGAATTGAGGTCAGAAAGGTCAGGTCTGTCCCTTTGTGAAGAAATGCACCTGAATTATGCCGACAAAATAATTCTTTAATGAAAGAATGTAGGAACCTAGCTCAAAATAATGCCTCTGGTAAGCATATTAACTGTATCCTGGATAATATATAACACAATATTTTTCACCTTTTCTTCAGATTGAAGTGTAAGCAAATTTTTGATTGTTCAACGTATCTGCTGGGCAAAATGTAGTCACCCTTTCAGTCCTGAAAACATCTTAACATTTTCTTGAAAGTTTGCATGGTACATTGCCCTTACTCCATGTTTCGGGGCAGAGAGAAATTTCCTTTTGTTGGAAACAAAAACCCTCATAGGCCAATGGGACATGTACAGCCTTTGCATTCCAGTCCTAAGAATTATCTCCTGCTGTCAGTAACAAAACTCTTGTGGCACTCGGGAGGCAGTGAAAGTTCTCATGCTGACTTTAGTGAGAGGAGGCTGAAAGCTTGATCTTTCTTTAAATCTGAGAACCCTTTTTCTTCTGTTAAAGCAATTATTTGCTTGTGGGACTCTTTAGCTAGAGGCTGGAGTAACATAGTGCCATGAGGGCTTTGATGTGGAAAGTGAGTAAATATTACATTTAGGACTTGGATTAAGGTCTCAAAGATGCCCCCAAGCACATTAATGATCTCTGAAGGTTGTTGCTTACGCTGTAAACTTTCTAAGTGAAGTAATAGAATTGGTGCCCACCAGCAGATGGTGCTTCTGTCTGAGAATTGCTTTCTTTCATGATGATTGAAAGACCATTTCCTCACTCATATCATTATTGCAAATGGTCCACTGCATGGCAAAACAGTTGCTCTTACATCATATTGGTTCTATATTTGAGATAGTTCCTATGTATGCCTTTCTGTCTGCTCATCCCTTACCCCTAGTGCTGATTTTGTTTGTAGCACCTTTGATTCAATGGAGACTTTCAGTTTTAAAAGGTATCTCATAAAAAGTGCTTGTTTAGCACATGTGATATCTGGCTGCAGAATTTCAGTGGTAGGAAAGACAGAGCAGAATGATGTTTGTTTTAGCCTGGGATGCCTTCCTTGCTGCCTTCCGTTGAGACATGCATGTTCAAAACCAGGAAGACAGCCTCACTGTCTACTGATTCTCAGCTCTCCAGGGCAATAAGCTGAAGATTCTCAGCTCATGTGGAGCAAATGAGGAGGTGGCAAGCAGACAAATGAACACCCACTTGACTTCAGACTATTAGACTATTCTCTCTAATGTTTGTGGGACTAAGTGCCAACTTTCTGCTGAAATTTGCATTAGAAATCTTGTACTTTTTTTTTTCTTTTCTTTTTCTTTTTTTTTTTTTTTAATAATAGCAGTAAGTACTTTGAAATGAAGATCTAGGACCCCCCTGAATTAGACAATACATTGTCATGTTGCACATAAGTGTCTTAAAACTCTTCTCCTCCAGCATTTAAGATACCTTGACGGTTGATACATCCAGTCCCACGGTTCACATGCCACTGTTTGCTGTTTGTGCTTAGCATGTTGTTGCATGTAGCAGGTATAAGCTCAGATTAAGCCAGTATGATGCTGATTTTGAACTCGAAGATAACACTGAGCTTGCAGGCAGCACTGGGAATGGAGAAGGATTGGTGGTAATGTAAATCTCTGCAAGTACATGAGATATGGTTCTCTTTGCAGAAGAGCAAAAACCAGGAGTTTGATTCAACATTTTGAGTTGGATTATGGAACTACTCCTTATCATAGAGATCATAGAATCACAGAATGGCTTGGGTAGGTAGGGACCTCAATGATCACCTAGTTCATAGATCTGCACATAGATCAGGCATTAGATTAGGTTGTCCACAGCCCCATCCAACCTAGCCTTGGTATTGAGACCCAAACCTGCCCTCAGGCTGCTGTGCCCTGTTGCATTCTATGCAGCTGTGAGCAGGTTCCTCTCAATCAGGAGATGCTGAGATGAGGACAGTGGTTACCCCAGAGAGAAGATGAGAACTCTGAATGATCTGGGTCAAGCAGGGTAAGGTATCAATATGAGATGGAAATATTGTAAACACGTTCTTACTTTAACCATATCAATCACACACTTGCACACAGAAAAAAGTGCATACTCCAATAATGTAGAACTGCAGACATTCTTGAACACTGTGAAAAATCTGATTTGTTTTAAAAGTGATGCAATTGTTATGTAAAATGGTAATTTCTTCTCTTTCTCTCATCTCAGAAAGGATGAGAGAAACCCAGCAGTAGACGTGCTAAATTCAGCTTTTCTGAAGGAGCTGCTTTGAGGTACTGCTACAAAGGCCCAAAACTAAAAGAAAGTAGGACCAAAAAGCATTCTCATGATTTTGAGGGGATAAGTGTATATTCCATGCCACAATGATTGCAGCATAGTTTCCTGGACACCATAGTCACAGTATTTTTGAAATTGAAGGTGAAGTAACATCTTTTGTCTCTTTAATATAGATTTTAATATAAAATCTGATGAAGATGCCAGAGTATGGTTTCTAGAGCACTGGACATAAGCAGACCCAAGAGGGCAATTAATCAGATGGAATCCAATTAAAAGATTACTGTCTTGTTTTCCAGAGGTTGCTGCATGGACAAAAAAAAAAAAAATCAGCTGAAATCCCTCAGGCAGCTCACCCAGAATAACCTTCTTTTGCATCCACTTCAGCTCCAGGCAGAGGCTCTGATTCAGGAAATTCTCTTTATCCATGGTAGGTCTGAAACCACGCCTGCACAGCTTCCCAAAAGTGTTGTCTGTGGACCAGGCCCTATGTGGTCACCCATGGGATGCCTACTAATATAGCTGGTGTTTGCATGGCTTTGGCTGCCCTGGGTGCAGGCATCACTGCTGCAATAGGTGGCCACAGAAGTACCTCCAAACGGAGAAACTTTCAGGCATACACTGACTGTACTTTCTGCTGTAGGAAAGCTACTGAAAACCTGCTTGGGAGGGAAGGAAGCTCTCTGATGATGGCTCCCATGGCAACAAGATAAGGCCTTACAGAGTAAGCGTATGCGGCTCCCAGTGAGGGGCGAACCCTAAATTGAAAGCAGATGAGTGAAACAGGTGACTAATACAGATAAAACCAGTGCCACGGGGAGGATGGGGAGCCATGAAGAGGATGGGAAACAACCAGATGCCGTGTATTTGGACTGTGACATTACACAGGACAGCCTTGAGTTTGGTTTTATACATAAGGCAGTGAAGATGGAGCAGTTGGACCCAGGAACCACTCTGAGCGTCTGGACCTCACAGAACAACAGCATGGTTGATACCTGAAGAGATTTCTGGGGACTGATCCAACCCCATGTTCAAGCATGGCCACACACAGCAAGTTGTCCAGGGCCGTGTCAACTCTCTAACTAGCAGGAGACTCCACAACCTCTCTGGGCAACTCATGCCAGTGCTCTATCATCTACACAGTAGAAAAATGCTTCCTGATGTTCAGACAGAACCTCCTGTGCTTCTGTTTGTACTCATGCCTCTTGTCCTCACTCTGGATGCCACTGAAAAGAGCCTGGCTCAGTCCTCTCTACACCCTCCCTTCAGCTGCTGTGTACATGTATGAAATCATTCTGAGCCTTTTCTTCTCTAGACTGAGCAGTCCCAGCTCTCTCAGTGTTTCCTCATAGGAGAGGCACTCCAGTCCCTTCACCATTTCTGTGGCCCTTAACTCTCTCCAGTGTGTTCACATCTGTCTTGTACTGTGGATCCCAGACCTGGACACAATACTCCAAGTATAAGACACGTGGCCCTGGAAAAGTGCATTGGAAGCTGAGCTTGCACTGAGGCTTCTGCACACATGAAATGGTGAGCTGAACTCTGCATTAAATTGAACAGTATGCTGGGCTCTAGGTGGAGAGGAAACAGGCATGCTATTGGGCAAGCACTTCAATTTCCTTCTGCCACGCACCAACTCCTGAGGGTACCACTGACAAGGCGTGCTGCTCCACAAGTGCTTCCTTGCATGGCTGCAGGAAATGGAGCAGCATTACTGAGTCACTTGAGAGACTTCCACAGGGAGCCAGTTCTGAGTAGAAGCATTTCTTGTGGTGTAGAAGACAGGTCCTGTTCACTGGCTAAATGCGACCGGTAGGCGTAAGATCAAGTGTGAGATGAGGCAAGTCTTGGTAATGCAAGGAAATGCTTCCAGCAGGGCTTGAGAAGCTCCAGTGTGTCCCGTAATTTTTATAAGATTTAATCCTTGACTTCAGCCCTCTCTCCTTTGAACAGCATCATTTAAAAATGGCCCTTGAAATGCATTCCTGCTATGAGGAGCCTCAGCACCTCTCCTGGAGAAATGGTTGAACTCTCCTGCCCGTGTGAATCAGACCATTTGTTTTGCTGAGGACTTATAAAAACAGATGATTCACTCATATGAGCCACTTTTCAGCAACTAGTCCTTAAGTCTGTAAATGTGTGAGTTAACAACATCAAGCTCTGCAGAAGGGGTACTGACAGTAACTCCAGCTCCAGTTCTGGCTGGCTTTCTTTTCTCTGTTCTGTTCAAGTTTCATACCAGCTTCTGTGAACTTTAATTGAACTGGAGTGGAGAACCATCTCACTCATAAACTGGGCTGCTCTGGAGGGGCAGCCTTTGGCATCAAATCTGGCCTAAGCAGCCATGCAACCTCTGTCCTGATCCACATCTCAGCTGTGCTCTACACTGGCATCATCGGGGGAACACTGGCAAGTACCTCAAGAGCAGCAGGTTGTAATCTCTTTTTGCTCTCTCCAGAGCCTGTTAGAAAAGCTCTGAATGCTCCCTGTTCTCCTGTTTGTGTTTACATTGTCCCACCTGGAGCTCCATCAAGTCAAGGCACCATTGCACTAAAAGGAGGAAGTCTGATGGGAGCACCCTGGTGGCATCTACAGTCTTCCCTTTGTCTTCCACGTTGTTCACTGGACAGGTAGTTTGCCACATGCTTTTTTACTCTTCCCATTTTTTTTTAACTTATCCCCTTTCCTGCCTCTCCCTCTGCCTTACCAGACAAGGTGGGTAGGTTTTGTTAAACAAAGAAATCAGTCAGAAGAATGCTGCCATTCCCACTGCCTGTGTTGGATGTGGAGGTCACTTAGAAGCTGGTTTTCTCCGTGGATAAGGTGGGGATGCTGATGAGGAATAGCAAGGAGCTCTCTGAATTTAGCAGCTGCCCTGCAGAACGTTGGACTACACTTCCCTCAGAGCATAAAGACTATAAACCATAGCAACAAGGCTGCATGATTGCAATCTCTGCCTGACCATAATTTTTCCACCCCTGCAGTTTTGACTGGGGGAAGCAGTGCACTACTTGGCAGGGTGGAAGGTGCCTGTATCTCAGCTGCTGTGCAGTCCTAGCACTAGACACAGTGCCCTGGCTTACTTTTCCCAGTTGTTTTCTTTTAAGCTTTCAGGGTTGGAGAAGCTGATTAAGCTTGAGTCCCTCAATACTGAATGCATCCCTATGACATATGTTCTTATCTCAGAGACACAATGGGTTTTCCTACAGCCTTGCTTATGCTTGCGCTGCATAACAAAATTTGTTTAAAATTCACTTTCTTTTTGAATAGTTTTCCTCTCACTTTAGTTATGACTCAAAAATGTTAGTTTGCTGAATATATTTTTCTTTAGTCACACAGGACCATTCCAGATGGGCCATTCCACTGTCTGCACTACTTTCACTCTTTCTATATAAGGCATTAAGAAAAGTGCACCCTGATGTGGGTCTCTGATGTGAAGAGGGAGTGATCATTATACAGTTATAATATTTAGAGGTAATTTTCACAAGCTATGATCATTTTGGGGGTATCTAAAGACCAAAGCAATAGCCAACGGTCCTCTTTAAATAATGGGCTTTGTGTAAAACTCTGCTCCACAATAGTTACATTAGGTTCAGCTGCTGTTTCTGCATGCCCCTCATGAACAGATTACTCAGCTCTGGGTGTCCCTGCTGAAAAAGGGGTCAGACCAGATGTACCCAGATGTCCCTTTTCAGCCTCAGCCATTCTGCGATTCTGTGATAACCTTTAGAATCAGAGAAACGTAGAATGGCTTGGGTTGGAAGGGACCTTAAAGATAATCCAGTTCCAAACCCTTTGCTGTGGGCAGGGTTGTCACCCACCAGATCAGGCTGCACAGAAGCCTCTGCTGGGGGCCAGCATATGCAAGCTCCCATCTCTCCAAGGGTTTTAATTTCCAGCTCTAAGACATACAACTCCTCTGGTTCTATTTAACTTTGCCCTTTACCCTTAAACTGTGGCTGGGGCTTGAACATATGGTCTCCTTGTAAACTACCTTGAACCTGACCAAGGCGTTTCAACAAAAAGGCTGCTTCTCTGCTGAACTGAAGGAACAGAAGTCTTGTGTGAATGAGGGGAGTTAATACTTATTCAAACGTATACTCAAAGTGCTATAATAGGTATGACACACAACTAAGACTCAGGGTTTCACAGAAAAGCAGAATATCACAATCGTTGAATCAGAAAATGTATTTGCCCTGCAGCAAAAAGAAAAGGCCCAAGAAAATAGGCTAAGTCTGAAAACCGTAAACATCACTCCCTGAAAGATGGAAGAACAGTTACATAAGAAGCAAACAACTGAAAAATGATTACCTCACTTTAAAAGAAAATCCAACCTATGCAGAGCAAGATATCAAAGCTGAAAACCATGCTCTTTGGTGGAAAAGATGTACAAACCAGAAATCCCTTATGCTGAGAAAGAAAACAGCATCCACTATGCTTTGGGTGAGTGCAGAAAGAACATTAAGTGATGAGTTGCTTACAGGAATGGCAAACAGAAACAGAAGATGGAAGTGTTGGAAAGGTGGTAGCTAGCACATACCGGCCCACTGCAGAGGCTCATCACAAGAATGTGAGGAACAGGTTAGAGATCTAGAAGACAGGTGCAAAACAAGAGGTAAGGTAAAGACACAGTATCTTTAATTGCCAACAGTGTCATGAGAAGCCATAAGAGCTGGAAAACATCCCAATATGTATTGAAAGAATGGATTATAAAGGAAAATCAGTATAAAGAAATAGTTCAGATGTAAGTAATAAATGTAATCCTGAGTAATTTTAAGAGAAAAGGCTTTGGCAGTCACAGTTAAAAGAAAACTACAATAACATAATGGCCTTGGTAGGTCTTTTTGTTTAACTGGGTTATCTTCTGAAGAACAATTTGAAAAGAAGCATACAGACCTAGGGATAGAACTGCTGATTTCACACGTGTTCTATGAAGCTAGTGTGTAAGTAACAGGAGGAATCTAGGAGGAAGGTACAAAGTTTGAGGCAGTGGGGAAAGTAATGAAATGCTATCAGCAATTTAAGTATTAGTGGTTAACTATACAGCATATCAGTAGCTAAAGGCTGAAAAGATTGTGGGTTAAGGCTGTGTATACAAAGGTTTAAGGTCTGAGAACAGTGACTAACACAATATTATGATTTAGCCAGAAGAAATACTGAAGGAAAATTACATGGGTAAGTATTAGAGGATACTTATATCTCTTCAGTAATGATGCTTAACAACTATATTCTTTTGTTTCTAAGAATTAAGCCTATACAGGTACTCTTACAATTCATGAATTATATATAGTTAATTGCAAGATGAGGCAAGGTGAGGCAAGGGAAAAGAAGGAAACAGCAAAATTGGTGTACAAATATATCTAAATCAGTATTTAAGTACTGCTGATTACAACTAAAGTGTGAGGTTTGATGCTCTACTTCAAAGAATGATGGAGATTTATGCAGAAACAAGTGATGGAGAATTATCCAAAAGGTGATTGAGTAAACTTCTTTGAAGAAAAATGTTCAAGCCTGTGGGACAAAGATTATTATTAATAATCATTGAACCACAGAATTGCTTGAGTTGGAAGGGACCACTAAAGGCCATCGGGTCTACCCTCCCTGCAATGAACAGGAGCACCCACAGCTCCAACAGGTGCTCAGAGCCCCATCCAGCCTGACCTTGAGTGTCTCCAAGGACGGGACATCCACCGCCTCTCTGGACAGCCTGTTCCAGTGCCTCACTACCCTTACTGTAAAAAACTTCTTCCTTATATCCAGTCTGAATGTCCACTGTTTTAGTTTGAAACTGTTTTCGTTTGTCCTATCACAACAGATGCCGCTGAGTCTGTCCCCTAATCTTGTGTTAATTGTAGTTCTCATGTGGTTAAGTTCTCTTCTCACTTGGTTAAGAACAGAGTAGGCAGTTAATGTCTGCTTGACAACATATGCAACTTTTGTATATGTATGTATACCTGTGTGTTTGTGCAAGCATGTACCTGCAAGCATTGGCCAAATGGGACTAGCCAGGAACAGACATCAGAAGAGGCTGGTTGAAGAGCCATCTATTGGCAGCCCAGGGTAGCAGTTCCCTAGATATTCCTCTTGCAGCCTAACCTCCAGGGATGTGGCTCCTCTTGCATTCCTGTAACCCAGTTCATGGCCCTGCATTTGGCAGCTCCTCTAACAGCATTTGGGAGCTCCTCTAACAGCATGCTGGTGGCTCCAACCGCCTTCAAACAGCCAAGGCCAAGCAGAGCACATCCCTGGCTAAGTAAAGCAGGAAGCTGGACTTGCAGCAGTTTGTCTTACTCTCAGATTTCACCAAAGCAAACAGAACCAACTTGCCAGCTACCTTGACTTCAAGGGCCCCAGCAGAGGGCATGTGGGAAACTTCCAGAGAGAAGTGGGGGATCAGAGAGGAGACGTTGCCAACACCTCGCCTTCATGCTGGGAGGTGTTTATGTACAGAAAATCATCCAAAAGAAATGATAGAAGTAAACATGACAATGTCAGCAGCACGCCACTAGCAGGACTTCCTCAGGGATTAGCACGTCCCAGTACCAAGAGCGTATCTCCCTTTTTCTCATGTGTTCTGTTGATTCTGTGGCTGTCCACGTTTGCTTTATCTCCCTCAAAGCAGAGCTACTTGTGAAACTGTTTTCTCTGCAAACTGCTTAGGCATATCTACCTGTAAAATGCAGATATTTTTTACAAAAGGGTCTGTCCCTTGTGCTTGTGGAGCACTTTGTGAATGTCTTCATCTCCACCCTAATCCCCCTCCACTGAATGTCGCCACCAGAGCCGGGAACTACTCCTGACTAAAGATGAAGCTGTCTCACTTCACTAAGCATGTTGCTATTTCTAAGGTGTGACTCAGTGCTTTTCAGTTGTGTCATCACGTGCTATTTGCTGAGAAATAAAATCAACATTAATTAATTCTTCTCTCTCTCTTTTTTAATACAGGTTTTTGTTTCCTGCTCCAGATCACAGGTGATGTACACAAACAGCAGAGTTCACAAACAGCAGAGTTCACAAACAGCAGAGTTCGGGGAGGCTGATCCTGGCTGCGTTTGCAGACCCGCTTCTTGCAGTATAGGCTTCATGGTCACAGACAACCACGGTCCTGGTGAAAGAATGGAAAAGCAAACAATAGGAGGAATCTAGGAGAAAGGGAGAGAAAGGCTATGTTCTTTGTTTATGGTAAAGGATGCGGGAAATGTGAAACAAAACAAGGAGAAAAAGAACAGAGAAAGATATAGAAGACCCATAGGGGTGACTTAGTAGAAGTAAAGGAGCACAAAATTCTTCCTTTTGGGTGCAAACAGCGTGGAAGACCTTCTACAGTACCTGCTCAGTGCTCAGTCTCTTGTGCCCATATCAACCAAGGGAATTATTCATTATTTTGTAAAGTACATCCTTACTTTTCTTCCTTCTAGGTCAAAAAATACCAAACCATAAGCCTCCAGAGATGTTTATCCTTAGAAAGTGCTAAAGTGTTCTTTTACAGTATATGAAATTGCAGTAATAAGAATAAATTATAGCGCTTGGCATCGGACAGGATGACTGATGTAAGCTGTCAGCCAATGTTTGACTTTCCAGGTGAGATTAGATTTAGCATTTACCTTAATATAAATGGAAAGTGTGCAGTAGAAAGCACTTAATTAACAGGCAAGTGCTCAAAACCTTGTGCAGGCTGGAGGCTACTTGAAGTGTAAGATAGCTCTCTTCTTTCAAGAGTATTGCAGTATTATCCAGTGGAGTTTCAAAATCCTGATTGTTACTGGGAATCTCATTACTGAAGGAGACAGGAAAGGTAAGTTTCTGTTGCTAAGTCTTTATTTTCTATTTAAAAAAACAGATTTTTATGTTGTTGTTCTTCTGAATGAAAGGAGGGTTGTTACAGTTAGGGTAGTATGGTTAGGTCGTGGTTGGACTCAATGATCTTTAAGGTC
>JAOWBP010053426.1:0-11186 GCA_028571105.1 Tragopan temminckii
AGGAAAAAATCTCTTAAACATAGTAATAAACTGTTACGGAGCAGTGTATAAATTTGCTTTCTATAAGTTAATATAACAATAGTGGCCCTACAGTATTTAATTTTTTTTCTTAACATTTATTTAAAGCATAATTTCTAATTCTTGTATATATTTTTAACTTTCCCACAGATATGCACTTATTTGGCCATTATCCAGCTCATGATGATTTCTATCTTGTAGTGTGCAATATCTGCAATCAGGTAGTCAAGCCACAGGTTTTCCAGTCGCACTGCGGTAAGTGAATGTTTTCTTTCCTGAATTACAGTGCCAAACCAGCCTATGGTTCTCTTAAGAATTGTTGCATACAGTCATGACAGAGGCATTGCAGATACTTTTCCAATTATCTTGTGTTCTTTCCACAGAAAATATGAGGAATGCCTTCAGATAAGCATGTTTCATGTAAAGAAAGAAGTTAAATCAGTTGTCCTAGAAGCTGGGCTTTTCAAGTTGAACTTGTTATACTAAATTAAGCTATTTTAACCAATCCTGTTGGTTAGATACTAGCTAACCTAAAACTATTATGACGTAACGTTGGATTCTCTTTTATTAAAGCAGCACAGTGATACTGGTTGATGTTAGCTAGAACTTGGATGTTGTGATGGGTTGTTTTCTGATGGGATTTATACATAAGTGCTTATAAGATTTGTTTTATTTCTCATAGGGCTTAATGTTTAACATAATTGCCATGTTGCGTCACATTTGTTAAGATTTGCTTAGAAACTGTTCATTTGAGAAACTGCAGAAATGTAGAGAATACTTATTTCTCAATTAATATGATAAGGTGATAATTTTTGTTTATAAGTAGAATAGCTCTGGTTAGAAATTTTTGTTATTGATTAACAAACTGCTGTCAAATATTCTCTAAAAGCTTCATCCCAAGGTCTGGTTTATTTATTATTTATATGGTGGTTTCTTCATTATTTGTCCAGTGGTTTGTTTCTGGTTTGTTGTTTTAAAGGATTGCAAAGCATGACTGGAATGGCTCACTTTGCATGAGATTTTTAAAATTTTTCTTCTTAAAATTCAGTTTAACCAAGTTAATTTGAGGGTGATTGCAAAATAACGAATGGTAGCTAGTGGTGGTATCAGTGAAATACATTAAGAACAAACAAAGAAACAAAAAATCAAACACCAAGATTTTCCTTGCTTATGTGCAACAAATAGACTTCATAAATCCTGTGTCCCCTTCAGTCTTCTCAACAGCAAGGGAACTCAGTAAGTGAAAAATGTAGAAAATGTATTTGCTTTGAAGGAGAGATTACCAAAATATTACCTTGGGCTCTTATGGATGGACTACTAACAGCCAAGCAGGAGTAATTGCATGCATACTGAAAATAAAAATGGAGTTCATGCATTATACAGAGGTATGTCATAAACCAAAAAATAAGTGCTGATGAATTCCTGACTAATTTCTATCAAAAATGCATTGATGTAGCCTTCTGTAGTTGTACTGGACATGACCTTCTGGCTTGGGAAGCAGTATGAAGTTGGGCCTGTTTCACACAGGAGCCATGTAGAACTCTTACAAGAAGTGTAAAGTGATGTGCTGAATTAGTGTTTTGAGTTTTTTATCTGTCAAAATTTGCTACAGGATGACATAGTTAAAACAACCGTTCTCTGAATACTTGTTTATATATAAGAGCAGAGGTGGTGGAATTTGTTAGTAATACGTCCTTTGAACAATATTGAGTTTACTGAAAGGAACTGTGGAAAGGATAGCAGAAAGCTAAGAAGCTGGGCAAAATATTTCTTATAGAAGAGAGTGAAGTAATCCATGTTGGAAGGAACTTTGTGAGCTTACTAGAATTGACCATAACTTTTGTGTTAGTGTGTTGCCTGTGAACTGCTAAGACACTGTGTCTGTCCCTTTTTCTTTTTCTCCATTATTCTATTATTTATGCAGTTCTTTCACTTTATTCTCACAATACTGTTACACTGAACAATTGAGAGTTAAATTCTGGATTGCTTGATTTAAGACCCCAAGGTTAATAAAGACTTTTAAATCAAAAGTCCGCATTAAAAGAGATTGAGAATATTGAAAATAATTGACCAAAGGCTTTACCCCTTGAAGATTATATTTAATGTACTTAACTACTTAATGTAGTCAGACTTATTTCAGGTAATGCATACAAGAATATGCCCAAAAAGCCTGTGCAAGAGCTCTAAATATATGTCTATGTTTTGTTTTAAAGATGAAACAGAAAAAGTGATATACTAACCATATAGAGAAGTTGTTTTAGAAGAAGGAAATGTTCTTGGAGGACATAGTAATTCTTGTATAACAACAGTGGTATTTTTTTAAGCATGTTACTCTACTGCAAATACTACATGTTGTGTAACTGACATGCATTGGCTAACATACAACCATTTTGATAAGAAATGGCTAAGATCTAAAGAATGCATCTTGTTAATCAGATTTTAATTAATTTGGTCATGCAGCAATATAACTGTAAATTCACTGAAGATCTCAGTCAGTAGACTTTGAGGTAATTTAAGACCGTCCTATTCACTGTAAAACACATTATTTCACATCTTGAAATGCAGCTTTAATGTTGAAACAAAGGCAATGAAAGGAGAAAGCATTAGAAGCCACCAGTGTTCTTTTGGCTCTTGAAGGCTGCATCATGGGGAGTCTTTATTGCTACTGACAGGGAGTGGTAGAGATTTATCCCAGAATCTCCTGCAATGTGTGGTTTGTTACTAATATTCCTGGTAAGACACAGTGCATATTCTCTCAGTAAGGATTTAGAAACATGCCAGACATGCTTTTTGTCTCTGAGTTCCCTGCATTGCAATGTAAAGGTCTTGGCTTTGGAGCTTGATTTGCAATGCTTAGTTTAGTGAACATTTGGGCTCCTGTACACTTCTCTTGTGCCCATCATGGCATGTGACTTTCTCCAGAGCATTAGAAGACCCAGTGCTGCATTTGTCTCTAATTTCAGACATGTGGCAGCCATTCTTGATGGTGCTGGGAAGTTGTGAAGATTGAAGAAGCAGATGTTGTTGTTTAACTTCTAAGGGTTTGCTTCCTGGACTATCAAGCAGAAGAAGATAGAAATCTGGTTCTGGTTCAGGCTTTTTAAATGGGGTCCGGTACGTCATGCAACCTTGGACCGGCAGAAGTCAGAAAAATAAAATAAGCTGTCTGGCTAATTGGAGGACTGAATTGCTGAACTTGGGAGTCTGCAGTAAACATAGCATAAAGCCCAGTGTTGTGAAGTATCAGATCTGTCCAAACCTCTAAGAGAAATGCTGAATTATTAAGAGCAATTTCAGGTCTTTACACCTGTGGAATAAACATTTGCATCCATTTGTAAGGATTAAACCATTCATATACATATGACACAGAGTAGCTTCTTAGAGAGGAACAATATCTTTTTTTTTTTTTTTAATATGTGAACATGTATTTATTTCCTCATTAAGGGCTTGAAATGAGACATCAGCCTAGTTAGATGGCTTGTAGCATATCTAAGTGTATTGGTATGTGGAGAATTTTAGTTTTGAGACTGTTTGTTCTCAAATGCTGACCTCAATGAAAATGTAAAACATTTCTGGGACACTGAAAGTGTAGTGCTTTACTATTCCTGAAGTGCATAATGTTCCTAGCATTTGCTTTTTGTTTGTTTGTTTTCTCCAATATATCTGTTCTCTAGAAGATTTTTAGAGCAGCAGCCTGTGCTGAGGTGTCTGACGTACGACTTCTCTTATCTCAAGTTCTGTGGTAGTCTGTCTGTTGCTTGTTAAGACAGGGCCTGTACCGTTTCCCAGGAGATGTTTCTCTTTTATTTTAGCCCCAGTCAGAACAAAGCTTCATATTCTTATCCTGCATTATCCTTTATCGGAATAAAAAGCATCACATACGGATCTGGTTATTTTGTCAGAAATGTTCCTTACTCTCGTAGACTTGTTAAGTTTGGTCTTTTCCTGTTGAAAAGAAAATCTCTTACAAAAGGTAACTCTGGAATAGCAGAGAGCTCGTCAAAACACCTTAGCTTCTTCTTTTAATGTAAGGAAATAAGTTAATGAGGAGAAAGTGTTAAAAGTAAAGGGGGAGAGGAGGCATTGAATTACCAAGCTAAATAACGAAGCTTGGTTAAACAATAACTGCACTATAACCATGAAAGAAAGTTTCCAAACATACTCTGGAACAGTTTCAAGAAATGTGGAGGGTATCTTAATGAATGGAATGGTTAAGATCCCCATTTGATGAAGTAGTAGCATGTAGAGGAGAACAATTTTGCTTCATCAAGGAAAAGTGGCTACAGAGATCTCTGTTCATTTCTTTATTGGAGGTTCATTGCTATCTGTCCTTCCTGTTTCTAAATTTGTTCAAATATAGTCTTCTGATTAAGGAGTAGAAATTCTTATTCCTTAAAAAAGAAAAAACTACCCTTGATGTTTCTTACGTGTGTTATAAATCCTTGGGTTGACATACTCATGTCCTTATGAAAGTAGGAAAACTGTTATTTCCTTTTGATCTTTCAGTTTGGTCGTATAAGCTTCACTGAAAAGAAACAAGCTAGAAAGTAATGAAGTGCAGAAGAATATAAATAATTTTCCTAAGAGAAGTTATATATTTTGAATTACTCAGACTAGCTATTCTACATTATAATATTTGTGTGGTTGCAATTTAATGAACCACAATTAAAGAACAGAAGGCTGAGCTTGCAGTATGAATAGTAATGCTTAGGTTTTCTAACACGAACAAGAACACTAGCAGCAAGTATTTTTGCGCGTTTGAAAGAGTTTTGTTAGGGGTATCACTGTCACATTCGCTGGATTATTCTCCGTTTTGATATGATTTTCAATTACTCCTTGTCTTATTTATTTATTTTTAAGTACACGTTTGTTGTTTTTTTTTTAATGGTAATATTTTATCCATCGCATTTGATCTTTTATCAGAGGAAGCGTTCTTGTGCCCTTTAATGACAATGACATTTTGAATGATTTTCATTCCGTTGCTGTGATTTTTTTCACAGCTTTGTCAAAACTTGTTCTGTGGTGTCTGTTTATCAAATAAATTTCTGGCTCTCCTGTGGTTAGGTTTCACTACAGAAGAGAACTAAAATAATGAAAATTACCCTCATTCCCCCCTGCTTTTCGTTAAATGTAGCAACAGTTGTTTAATGTTAGCAGCTGGACTGGCAAGAACCCAAGTATTCTTTTTTCTTTTTAGGAGGTAGAGAAGGAACTGAGTATTTTGTACATACTGTATTTATACATTTAACTTGACTTGTGCAATTGGCTAGGATACACTGATTTTTTCCGCAACTTTCACTTCTGTTACTTGAAATTGGAAACTCCTTGTAGCTGAAAGCATACAACAATTCTCTCTAGCTTTACAGTCTATCAGAAATCTTGTTCTCCAGACCAAATTGCAGTCAATGGCATAACCCTCTGTTTCCTGTCTGTGATGGAAATTTTAGCCATAGTTCCTGCAGCGGTGCATACCAATGATATAGGTCAGTTCTTTGTCCTTGAGAGCTCTGTGGGTCCAATGTGGCAGTGATCTCTGTGAAACTGAGGCCACAAGCCATCTTCTGCACCATTCCCGTAGAACTTAAATAGTAGTACAGTGTTGTATGGACAATCCAGGTAGGGTGAATGCTACCCTTGCAAAGGCAAAACTAAAATAACTATTTTGAATTCATATTTTTCCCTTGGTATTCTTAGGGTGCTGTATTTTTACACTGTCAGAGCAATTCTTGGGATTCTGAATGGATACAGAAATGCCAATTCTGTCTCGGAGAGAGCAGCTCTGTATCCTGACTGCTGATAGGCTCTGTTCAGATTCAGAAAAGTGTTTAGATATGTAAAAGGTGAATTGAAATTTTAAGACCTAAGGATTTTTATTCATTGGTTCATTTGAATTCTTAGCTGCTTGTATGCATGAGACTGTCGGTCACCTCAGTATTGGCTACTGCACTCATTTGGAACAGCTTGGGGTTTGGTTTCTTTTGGATATGCCCTAGAGAGAGCTTGATGAAAGATACACTGGCAAGGCTGCGTTCATTCAAGAAAAACAAAACAAAATCCTACCTTCTCTGTGGTAACTTGGCCAGGAAGCAGGGTATGTGGATTTAGTAGACTTACCTCATAGTTGCTATTCTCCCATCTTCCACCTCCTAGGAGAGGAGAATGCTGTAACTACCAGACACACTGTAAACCACAATAAAGCAATGCTTTTTGCATTGGGGGTAAATCTGAATGCAGAGATTAACATCCAGATCCAAGGGATGGACTGTGGCAGAGACTAAAAAATGTGCAGCCAATGCTCAGAGCAGCAGCAATGTGGTGTGTCTTCACCTTGTAGGTCACTGAGATCAGCTTAAGGCTGGAAGGAGTTTGTTTTCTTTTCTCTGTCTGTCAAGTGAATTTAAGTCAGAGCTGTGTTCAGACTTGCTGACCTGCTTGCTTAGAAACAAGTAGTGCAGTATTTTATAGGGTTGGTTTTCTTATTTCTTTTCTACTGTCATCCCACTGCTTATAGTGCTTTCTTGTTTATTATTAGTTAATGTTCACAGAGCTTAAAACAAAGAAGGTCAGATATATAAATACAGAGAGATAGAAGGTCAGTGAGTAGTGTAAGTGGAAAGCTCACAACTGCCAATAGAAAACTGCATTTCAAAAATTCATCCTTGCAACCTACGTAGGTGGGGGTTGGCCTCTTCTCCCACGTAAGCAGCAACAGGACAGGAGGGAATGACCTCAGGTTGCATTAGGGGAGGTTGAGGTTGGCCATTAGGAAACATTTCTTCTCTGAGTGGTCAGAGGCTGGAACAGGCTGCCCAGGGAGGTGGTGGAGTGACCATCCCTGGAGGTGTTCAAGAAACATTTAAATACTGTACTAAGAGACATGTGTTAGTGGGAAAATACTGGTGGTAGATGGAGAGTTGGAGTAGATGATCTTGGAGGTCTTTTCCAACCTTGGTGATTCTGTGATTCTGCATGCCAATAGTTGAAAATTTCTTCATTTGAAAGATACTTCTAATGAGAAAGCAGGAACATTTTGGCAGTGCTGAACTCTCAAGGGATTGTACATTGGAGAGTGTATATGAAGATGACATTCAACAGTGAACGTAATGCTATGCACATGTGCAGTTGCTATTCAGCATAGTGACCTTCCCCCCTACCCTTCACATATTTCTGGATCTACATATGAAATTAAATAATCTGAAACTAAAACACTGATGTGTTTTCCATAATTTATTCAATTAAGTTTTGGTTTTACAGTGGCTTGATTGCACTGTAATTTTACAATCTTAAATAATTCCACAGAGGAAGTAGTTTGACAGAGTAATAATGGCACTGAGCTTCTAAATGCACTGAAAGTGTATTGTTCATGTTTATACCTAAGATAATTTATAATGATAGAAATTCTCTTTTTCATAATGTAATCATTGATAATACTTCATTAGTGAACCATTATGTATTTTTTTTTTAAACTGCATGTAAATTGTGTTAAATGATACAGTACATACTTAAACTAGATGGTGTTGTCATAGCATTGATGGAGATGCATATCGTTTATAATTTCTTTCAGTTGAGATTTTAATAGAGATGTAGTTTTAAATAATGACCAATAAGGATTTCTTTTAAGGAGCGTCCATTTATAGAACTCAGCTGTTGAAGGTTGACTGTAGCATTAGGCTTAAGTTTAATCTCCTACATACTATAATTTACGGGGCTGAGTTTAGTGCCTTGTTCTCCCAACTGCTGCGCTTGTGGAGGGGTGGGGGTGTGATAGCGAGGGAGATGGGAAAGGTACGGCGAAAACGTGCAGTCATAGACTGTAAAAACCTGCCAAAATTAAAAGCAGAGCTATTTGGGCTGAAGTTTTCCATAGTATGTTTTTCCGGGGCTGAAGAAAGTGGATGTCTTCCATCTTAGAGAAGGAATGTGTTGGTGGTGTGTGTTTCTCTTAAAGCAAAAAATCAACCAGACTTCACAGTCCTATTTCTAGGTAAAGTTCAAATTAAGAGCTTTCTGAATTCACTGTTCAGAAGTGTTTTGGTGAGCTAAACATAAGCAAGAATAAGTCTATTTTATATCACATTATGTTGCACTGTTCAGAAGGTACATTTGATGTGGAATCTGGGTTTGCCAAAGGCCCAGACAGAAAGTCATTGCCTCTTCAGCGTATTCCAAAGTCTGGAGAGCAAGACTCCTCTCTGTTGCTCTCTGTTGATCCAGCCCATGATCAGACAAGGAAGATGTGGTGGGTTTATTTGGGTGGGGTTGTTATTTGAAAGTTGACGCATTCAGATGTGTTTTTGTGTTACAGAAGGTAATTAGCATCTGGATTAGTCACAACCCAGTGGTGTTCCATTTCAGTTCTGTAGAAGTCTTGTCTGCGTATAAGCCTGCCCGATGACAATGACTTCTAGCAGTTCTCTGACCATTTTCGGTCTAGTTAGTTTTCCACCTGCTACATGCAATTTCTCATACGCTAACATTAGGAATTTCTTGCAAAGCAGGCTCTGGGCCTGGCAGGAGGCCGGGGCATCCCAGTCACAGTGAAGGCCCTCATGGCTGCCCAGGTCGGGTTGCCTCAGTTCGTCTCATTGTAACCAGCACGTTATACTGTAGAACTGTGGTACCTGACTAGTGCCACATCTATTCAAAACATTCTGTTTGCATGCATAAAACACTGTAGTTAAAATTCTCATCATTTCAGCTATAACTGAAACTCTTCTGAGTGTTTCCCATTTCCCAGTCCTGTAGTGATTCATATAATTATCTTAACCAGTTTAATGCTATTCTATTTAACTAGTGATATTAATGTAATAATTGTCATATTAAAATCTAAAAATATTGAATTAGACATCCTAAAATATATTTTATCATTACAGATAGGTTAAAAGCACTGTAGGATTCCGTTTCTAAAATAAAAATGTTGCATTTATCTGGATAGAGTAATGAATCAGATTTTACAGGACATAATAAGAACTAATAGATGAAGGGCAGCTTATTCACCTCACTAGATGCATATTTTGATTAGAATTTATTTTCAAATGCCTGATTTAGCTTCCTGCTCCAAAATCTACCAATTGTTACGACACAGAAATAAAATCTAGAAATCTGCCTCACTAGCTATTTATGTTTGTTAGACTACTGATGCTGCTAATGGGAAACATTTTCTTTGACTAGTGTTAAGGGAAATAATAACTTTTTTTCCCCTTTTTTTTTTCATCAGACTTCCTGTTTCTGAGAAAATAATCTTTTATCATGCTTAGTGTCTGCTCTGTATCTAGCGAAGTATAACTAACACCGTACTTACATAAAGTACCAACCATTGCATATGAAAAGTATGTTTAAGGCTAGTGTTAGTCTATCATTATTTTGTACTACTGCTTCCATTTTATTCCCAGTGAATAAATAATGTGTTGTGCAGAGTTATTCTTTACATCGTCAGTGTTGTGGATTACTAATTATGCAACTAGAAGATTTTATTTTAATATTGTTTTAGAGACTTGAGATTACTGACTGAAAACTGCTTAATTTTTTAATTAAGTTTATTAGGAGAAAGATTGGCTGGGAAGAGTCTCATTTTTCCTTTTACCTCAAAATACTGAAGCAGGAATAGATCTGTGCAAGCTGAAATGTGGGCCAGGAACTGGCCTGCAATACTGAAAAGGTGTGTGTAGATTATACTTGTTCAGATTGATTTAGTTTGCGGTTGGTGATCAGACTGTATGAAAGATGCAGTCTAGTATATCCTTGCATGTTCTTTAAGCTTTCTCACCCTGGCAGTACCTCTGTGTGTGCTCAGATGAGTATGAAGACTCATGCTGTGACTTTGGGTCACTAAAAGCTATAAGATAACTGTAAAAATGGTGCTTTTGAAGTTGATTAGGACACAAAGAATTAGTTTGCTGTTTAAACCTTTTTGTTACTGTGTAATGCCAGATGCATTCAGTAGGAATGCTGAAATGAGCAGTAAAGCTTTTCAGCATTTTTGCGTGAGCAGGAAAGGTGAGACACTTAAATCTGCAGAGAGCAGCACAGTGCAGGACAGCGTGTTTTCAATCCTAGGGTTTTTTGGTTCTCCATTAACTAAAAACTGGTATGAAGCCATTACAGCCTCGATGCAGGAATTAGCTGCAATACAAGAGAAGATTGTACTCAAATGAAAATAATTCTATGTGAGTTCAGAAAGTGTGCAGTTCTATATCAGCGTAGATTGTTTGGGTCTAAATCAGTGCATAACAGGACAGCCTTTTGTTGGCTAGCCTGGCATGCAGCATACCTTTCCATTAGGTGAAAATGCAGTGGAAGTTCTGTAGCAAAAAAAAATTGAACTTTGAAAAGAAAGGAAAAAAGTCTGTCATTGGACTACTGAACAATTTTGTTGACCCATTGCTTTTTGAACTTAATGGAAATTTAACAGCTATGGTCTTGCAGAGAGGATTCTCAAAATGTCGCTGTAGACTGGGTGAAGAAATACCTCTCCTTTTGTTTTGAACCTGCTGCCCAGCAGCAAACAGTCACTTCCTGTCCACCTTCATTATAAATGTGTATCATAACCCTGCTCTGTCATTGCTTTTCTAGTTTGACAAGTCCACATCTGTTTAATTGTCACTCTGGTAGAGACTGTCTGTGTCCTTGCCACATGTCTTTGTATCTGACTCAGCCCTCCTAAACCATTTTTGAAAGGAGGGAAGCAGTGGTATCGCATGCCATATTTCTTAACTAACATTTGACCACTACAGAACACTGAGATGATAATTACAAACCAGTATCTCATTACTCTGTAATAATGATTAAGAGACCAACATTTTGTAAGAAAAAATTCTTAATTTTATATACGTCTTCCATTTTTTCTGCCATGACACTTCACATTTCTCTGCATTGGATTTCTTTTACTATTTTATTACATCATTCAGCAGCATTAGGTCTTTCTGCAATCTGCTGATTTTTATCTTCAGTTCTCTGAGTAATTATATACTGAAGATCTTGTTCTCTGGCTAACCAACTTCTTTTCTGAACTGCTTCTGAGTATGTTGAATAGTTCTGGCCCTAATGCAGACCCTTGCTGCATGCCACTGGTAAAACTCTTCAAGAAAACCGACCATCTTTACCCTCTTCTTGCCTAGTAGGTAGTTAGCTAGCCTTCGTGGGATGGGACTGGAGTCTTCTTTCCAATT
>JAOWBP010053427.1:0-11185 GCA_028571105.1 Tragopan temminckii
GAAAGGAAAAGGGGAAAGGAAAAGGGGAAAGGAAAAGGGGAAAGGAAAAGGGGAAAGGAAAAGGGGAAAGGAAAAGGAATTCAAACAGTCCTCAGACCTCGTCTGGCCTGGCAATCCCTCAAAAAATCACCCTAAATCACCATCTCCTAGCCACTAGTGTTGCTGCAGAAGAAGAGTTTATCATGAGAACGAATCTTGCTGGTAAGCTGGGAACAATTATACACAGCTGATCACAGAGCTGATCACATAAAGGAAGGGGTGTATCAAAGGTTCTAAAATGTCACCTCCTCTTGGAAAAAGTAAAAAGCACTGATCTGAAAGATGCAGCATCCCTGCAGGGTAAGTTGAGCTTTCCAATCTTGAGGAGAGATTTTGTCCTTACCTCTACAGAGGGAACCCCTCTATGTGGACTAAGAGAAAATCTGGGATAATTGAATTTTGAGAGTTTTAATTGAAATCCATGCCAGATACTATACAGAGGCTCCAAGGGACATATATGTATTTTTATCCAGATACAACATGACATGCTTTCACATTCCTTCAAAAGTCAGTGGCAATGGCCTTGACCACCCCTGAGAAAACTCTTCAGTACCAGTAGTTTAATTTAGACTTTTGGGCTCTTCTCTGGAGGCAGGGGCTGAAAACCTCACCTGTTTTGGACACCACTGCCCAACAAAACATGGAGTTTCATCACAGGAGAAGTTCGAGAATGCATCTTCTCATGATCCTCCTTCGAGCACACATAAGTTTGAATGAAGTTTTCTATTTGGACTATTACGAGATTATGCTCCAGCTATATCTACATTACCAAGGTGGGCATTACCAGTGTGTTTCAAGAACTTTTGAAAAACAAAAAGCTCAAGGAGGGAAGGTATAGATTGGATGTCCGGGATAAGTTCTTCATAGAGAGTGGTGAGGTGCTGGAACAGCTGCTGGCTGTGGATGTCCCATCACTGGAGGTGTTCAACAACTAGGTTGGATGGGGCCCTGGGCAGCCTGGTCTAGTGCCAGATCTGGAGGTTGGTGGCCTGTGGCAGGGGGTTGGAATTTGATGATCCTTAGGGTCCCTTCCAACCCAAGCCAGTATATGATTCTATGACTCTGTGACAAGGGATAGGTTAAGACTATCCCCAACAAATTTCCACACAAAATTATAGAATGGTTTCCTGAAGCACGAAGGCCCACAGCAGCTGACAGGCAGGTGACACCGAGTTAAATATACAGTGATGCACAGGGATCTCAGTGCTGACCTAGATAAGGCAAATGACAATGTCTCTCAGGCACAATTCCTTGCATACATACCAGTCAACTGATACACAGAATCATTCTCAGGATCTTCCTACTCCAAATTTTGTAGATAGAAAGAAAACCTCTATTTTTGACAACACTGAAAAAACAAGTAATAACTTATTGAGATGACTAGCCAGAAAGTACCAAATCATGCAGTCTTTTTATTACAACATTTATTTTAGAATAGAAGGCACTTACAATACAGAAAGGAAAAAAAAAAAAGATAGGCACTGAAAGTGCAGTTAGAATTAAAACGACAAACAGTTCAACAGACAAAAAGAGCACCCTTCCCTGTTAACAATACAGCACACAGAAATGAAGCTACTGATGACCAGGTTTTTAAAACAGTTAGGGCTTTTTTTTTCTTTTTTTTTTTTTTCTGTTTTTAATAGGAAAAGATAAAGGCTGTTCTACTGTGAATTGAAATAAAAATAAAAATTAAAAAAAAAAAAAAAAGGAATCTCCTCCACACACCTGGAAAAGGAATGGGGAGTTGGTGGTGGTTGCAAACAAGGGGCCTTTTAGCTCCGGCACTGCAGGAGGTCCTGGTACATCTCAATGAGGTGAGCGGCCTCTCTCTGCCCAGAAAGCACAGCACCGTGGGTAGTGGAATAATACTTCCTGTGAGTGGCCTCCCCTGAAAACATCACCTGCATCGGCTGGAGGGGATAAGAAAAGTGGGAAAGCTCAGGAGAGCTTACTGAAAAGTATGCATGAGGCAAAAAGGAGATAATATTTTTGTGTCCTCCCGCACCCCCCATGAGCTGATATGCTATAGGTGTTTATAGGTGGCTACTGAAACCCCAGTGTAGTGTGGGACAGGCATAGCACATCTGGGAACATCCAGCTCACCCTTCCTAGAATGCCTGCATATGGTTCTTGGCAGAGCTGCGGCAACATCCCAGCTCCCACAGCCTCAAACAAAGCTGCACGAGTCACTGAGCATCCAACTTCTGTGCTCTCTCTCCTCTTTGCTCCCCCAAATTACACCTCAGCCTTCTGGACATTAAAGATTTATTTGGGAATTGCAACTTCAGAAGGAAAGGCAGCCACATCTCAGAACCCACAGGGTGAAACTTCTCTCTCACGTCAATAGTTCAGTGCTGGGTAAAATTGCTCCTCACTCACTTTTGAGAATTTCAGATCCCTCTCTTCCTCAAGAATGAGTATGAAAGGTTCCTAAAGCTTCTGATGTCTTTTTTAATAGATTTCCATGCTGACCAAAATTACATGGTGGCTCTGGGTGCTTGGATAGCTGTTTGGAGCCTGCATATTCATCAGACATTGTCTCTGGATTTGGACGGGGTGAGTTTGGATTAATTTATTATTGCTCATAAGTTGAGCTGCAGTAACAATCTCCATGTGTGCTCTTACTCTCTTTAAGAAAGTGAAGGCAGTACCTGGGAAACAAATCTCTCTGTCCCCTGCCAATGCACGAGTCCCTCAGCCAAGGACTGGATTTCCATTACCCTCTCCTGCCAAAACATAAGGATTTCCTAATATGCTCCTCAGAAATATTCAGATCTAGCCATTAGCAGGGGTTATGCATTTAATGCTGTATATTCTGTGTATGCTTTAAATCAGAATAATATTTCCTAAGGAGCTCTGAACAAGCTAGTAATCCCATAAATGCAAAAATCACAATTTCAGAAGCCACCTGGAAGCTCGGCTCTTGGTACTTCTCGAGAGAGGTAGGAATCCCAAGGTGTTGGGATTCCAGTCACTATGGAGGTAAAATCCTACATCCATCATTTGTCCAGAGGGGTACGTATAAAAACACGGAAAACACACTACTGAAGACCCCACCAGAAACTGTCTCTTTCAATCTGCCTCCCAAAAACCCACTGCCCAGTGTCATGTTAGTCTTCTTGTCACTCAGCTGATTCGGGCCATACTTACAGTAGTTTTGGAGCTCTCAGCATAAGGCAGTGGCTTAGCAAGTTTCTCCACGTCGGCCCCGCTAGACCCAACTTGGGTATAGGAGTAGGATCCACGGAAATTGGGATTGCTGCCCCAGGAGGACCGCAGGATTCGACGAGGTTTTGGAATGTTTGGATTCCCTGGATGGAAGGCAAGAGGAGAGAAAAAGTGAGACTGCATTCAAGAGAAAACATCTGTGCAAGTTGTGAGTGGCTTGTATTCAAAACACATCCTGGCAGAGCCTAAAGGCTACATGGAAGAGAACAGATCTCCTTTCTATTGCTGTGTTCCAGGTATCTAAATAACAGAAACAGCATCCCTTTTAATTCCAGTCATCCACTCACAGCCTCACATTTTAGGAAAGATTGTTAAAACATGCAGAAGAGATATGGGAGCTTCAGAGAACCCAGGACACATTCTAGGTAAAAATATACAGCATTCCCTGCTCTCATTTAGCTTCTAGACCCTGGTGGTGATCAAGCAATTATCTCACCTAATTTTAGCTATCTAACTGGGTGCCCACTCTAAACTGGATGATAAAGTAGTCTCATAAGAGACACACCTCCAAAAAGAACAGTAATAAGATGAGAAGGCAAATCCTCATTATGCGGGTGCATAGGTGAGCCTGTCAGAAAGTTCTCAAAGCCTGTATTACTCACTCTAACTGCTACTCAGTCACTGCTCTAAAACAAATCTAAAATCCAGCAGACCCATTCGGTGGGATGCACGTGGCATGGAAAGGAGAATGATGCTGGGAGGAGGGTTTCTAGATTGTTGTAGGATTTCCATGTGGATGCAGGACATGGAGGTGAGGGGTAATTGAGAGAAAAAATTCTAAGAGGCAAAGTGACTGAGAGTTCTCACAGCTTACACAGCTCCTATGGCTGCTTCAGGCCCTGGCTTTGTAACATTTCGGCATGCTTAGCCTAGCATAAAGACAATCCAAACTTTCTTCATGACAGCTTAGAGTAGGAGATGCCCAGCTCTAAAGATAAGCTAGGTTCTGTGCTATTTAGTTCTACTAAACAGTTATTTACTTGCCTTTAATTCCTTAAAATCAGAAGCAAGTTATTGCCCTGGTTCAGCTACCACTTTTAGGAGTACGATGTGTCCACCAGAATGATGAAATATAAGGCTGAAACACAGCAAAGGCACCTGGGTGGCTTGCTAGTGTACACTGTGAACGTTTTCTAACCACTAATACACAGATCAAAATATGGCACAGAGCAGCAAACAAATACACCCTACAAACAAAATACACCCTATAAATGAATGTTGTTTCAGGACTGAGCATAACAAAGGCTCTAAAACACGCTCCTCCAAGAATCATCAAAGCAAGAATGCCTGGGATGGAAGTGAAAAGCCCAAGGGACTCTGAGAATAGGGAGCTCTCAGATGCGTCAAGGAAATAAGTTGTCTTGTTTTATTTTCAAGGGCTGTGGGAAAGCTCAGGAGAATACACCATGAACACCATTGGAGGACACAACAGCAAGCAGTCATCACATGCAACAGCATGCAGCAATGCAATGCTGCATTACAAAAAACAATCATACAAGTAAAAGGAGTCTGCAGTGGGCTGATGATGCTTCTCCTGTAGCTAGTGCATGTTCTTAAATTCCATTGCCAACGTAGAGTCAACATGTAAAATGACAGTAGAAAGTTAGTTAATCAAATCATAAAATACCCCAAGCTGAAAGGGACCCATAAGGATCACCAAGTCCAACTCCTGGCTCCACAAAGGACCAAAGAAACATAAAGTTTCTACTAATGTAGAAACACTACAAGCAGTGAGATGATGGCTTGTTGGATAAGGCCGCATATTTAAAGGACTGAAATTTGTTAACAAAAGAATTTGTGGAGTCATCAGCTCAATTAACAATGGTATAAACCCTGTAAAATTTGATAGAATAGTCATTCAAACTGGTAAAAGCGATAGCTTTGCATCTCTCTAGTGTTTCCCATGGATGACTGTGTGCCACATGTACACAGAAGCAAACAGCAGCCTTCCCAGAAGGAAATTATTCTTCACATAGCCACTTCCATCACAGGGGAAACCACAGCACAGCAACACGAAGCACAGAGATACCTCTGCCAGCATGGAGCTAAGGAGCCCTGGGTACTTTAAATGGCAGCTGTGTAGAAGAGAAGCCAATCTCCTTCCTTAGCACCACACTGTGTGGTGCAGACATCTCAGCTCTCCTGAGATCCCCTAAGGTTTTCCTTTAAGGTTCTCCAGTACACCAGACCATGATGCAAATGTCTCCTGTGCACCTCTTCTGCTGCTGTTTGCAAGAGAGGAACTACAAAGACTGCTAGACTCTTTCAAGGAATATACTGAATTGAGCTTTCTCAATCTGCTTTTAAATAGATGGGTAAACAACCAGCACAGATGTGGAAACTTGTAAGAACTGAGCACTCATTCACTGTCCAAACAGAGATAAAATGTCTAAAAAAAGAAATCAGCCTTCACTAAAATAGGACACGTTTTTTATGCCACTGAGTCCCATTTGTGAAGCTGTGGAAGATAAATTTGCATGCTTCCAACAGTCCTCTCTTCTTTCTGCACATTCACTGGTTATGAGACTGATTATGAGACAGTGAATCATCACAAAATCAACATATACCTATCAGTTAAGACACCCAAACTTAGATTATCTACCAGCAGAGCATCTAAAATCCCATCAATGCCAACAGAGATAGGTGGTACTATCCCTATACATCAGTGTCCACAGACAGCAAAGGAACATCAGGACATCCCAGGTATCCACATAGTATGGCACAGCACTGAAAAGAGATCCATTGCCTTTTGGAGAAATAGCAGGAGGGCAGGCAGGACTCCTCAGGGCATCTCCAGCCTAAGCTTGGCAACTCAGAGGGAGCAGGCCTGCAATTATACCTTCTGGCATCTAATGCTCAGAGCTTAGCCAACAAAGAAAGCAGAGCAAGACCAATAATTGTCTGGAGGTATCCCATTTAATCAGATCTACAGGAGTCTGCAGCCTTCTGTCATCCACTTGTGAAGAGCTCTAACTGTCAATGGTTCTTAGGCTAGAACAACCCCAAATGTTTTTATCAGCAAAGCCAGATAAGCCCCAGCACTAACCTGCAAGTGAAATTTAAAGCCATAAAGGTATGTTATCTTCTCTTAGAGAGAAATACTCAGTATAATATTACACTCTAAAAGAATGGATTGACCGTAGGGCATGTCCAACACCCTCTGAAGCCAACGGAAAAGGCTCCACAAGCAACAGACCAAGGAAGATCTGAACTATCTTACAGAAGAGCTTCTCTTTTCATCAAGTTCAGGGTCAAGTCTGAGCTTCTGGGGAGCAATGGTAAAATTATGAACCCAAACAATTACCCCCAAAAAGCTGACAGGTGCGTTTTTGGGTTGTTGTTTTTTTTTTTTTTTTTTAATGGGAAAAAGTGGAACAAGCCATGTTATATAATGGGTGATTCAAGGACAGCTTGGAGACTTTTGCAGTCTTAAGCACAAAACGTTCACTGCAGGGTGAAGCTCAGTAATATTCCATGTGAATTTCTCCAGGGTTAGATAAGCCAGGATTGGAGGTTGAGACAGAAATCATTCAGCTGAAGAGTCTGATGGACAGTGACCAGGTGCAGCATCAGCTGGAACAGCAACTGTAGCACGTACCAATGACTCAGTGCCAACCTATTTCCATTCCAGGAGGAAGAGAGGGACATCCAACACATACAAAACAATAACAGCAAAGGAGCACAACAAGGAAGAGGGAGAGTAGGAGAGTATACTCCCATCGGCCAAATTAAGCCAAAGCCAAGGAATCAACTCTCTTAGATAAATTGAGATGTTAAAAAAAAAAAAAGAAAAAGGTGGTTAAGTGAGAAGAGCTGCAGCAAACAAGGTTGTTTATACTCTCAGGGAGACGTCAGCACTAGAACTTGGCTTTAAAGCCTCCTGTTGTGCTTCCATAGCGCAGCAGCTGGCCTGCTGAAGTCGAGAGGAATGAAGGCATGTGTGTACTGCTACTGCGACGTAATGTAGGGATACCCAACACCACTGAAAACAAATAGCTCAGGAAACAGAAGCTGCCTGGAGTTCAGCACTGATTCATCCTACTTCTCTGCTGGCTGCAGTAGAACCACAGGGTCATCATCCATCAAGGATGTATCACTGAGAAGAATGAGCCAAGGATTCAGTTTTGGTCCCTGCAATGGAGTTTTTGAAAACAAAGCCTAGCCAGCGTTTTCTAAAGAGACTACTAAAATGTAAAACCTCTTCTGGCAATGGCCAGCTATGCAGGCAGTCCTCAGCTTCCAGGTCCCCTTCTATAGATCTCTGCATTGTCAGCAGCAAATGGTCTGTAAATGCAGGGGAAAGCTACGCTTGTGAAGGCAAATTTCTTCAATTAAGTGGAGATCGTGGACAAGAGGTAAGGCTGGAAACTCACTGGGTGTTGAGATTTGGGTAGCATGAGGTAACAGATATAAATAGGTTAACTGGGGGACTTGTTTCTAGAATAGCATAAAATATATCTAATCTTGGAGGACACTGCTCTTACAAATACTTACAATTTGTGATTAAACAAAGCAGAGGATGTGGAATCCTCAAGCACTTCAGTCCACCACTTCCTGAGCTGGTTATCAGCCCCTCTGTATAAATAGCTTCCAGGCACACCCAAGCAGGAGGTATGCTGGAAGCACTTACCCAATCCTATGAGAGCAACATAAGATGCCAAAAAAATTACACTAGCACACTTCCTTCCTAATGGTTATTCAACACCCAACCCCCATTCTCCCTCTCTTCTCCACTCACCCAATGAACCAGGGCATGGCTGACCTGTAAATTTCCGTAGCATTTCGGTGCAGGTTTCTGCCACAGTTTCATCATCGCACTTCTCCATGATCAAAGCCTCTTCTCCACAGATCCAGCCACTCAGCACATGGCCGTACCGCTCAGGTGGGTAGAGTACATCGAAGCTGCAGATCTTCTTGTACCACAGCTCCTCGGGGTAAGTCAAGCTCTCACTCTCCGCCTCATCTTCCCAGACAAATTGGATGCTGTTGCATTCAGAACTCCAGAAAGGCTCTTCGAACTCAAGGAAAATCTTGTCAGTGGTATTGATGCCCAGTTTCTCAATGGCCATCACCTTCTCCTCGGGCAAGCGGGGATGGAACAGGCTCTCGTGGCGTTTCTTCAAGACTCCCAGGGACACGGTCACAATGACGTGGTCAGCTGGGATAAACTCACAGTCCTCGCACTCCACGAAGACATTGGAGCCCTTGTCCTCCTCAGGGAGGTCACTGTTGTGGTCAGCCACCCTCTCAATCTCCTTGCTGACCGACTGGTTCCAGTGGATGCACTTGACTGGCTTGCGGAGCTGAATGACAGATTCAGGAATGGAACGGGCTAAAATCTCCACGATTTTAATGAAACCACATGGAATGATGTGATGAGCCCCAGGGATCTCCGTCCATTCCCCAAATTCGCTGAGCGAGACCTCATCCATGCTGTGGGAGCTGCTCTCACAACTCTCTACCTAAGGAAAAGCAACACAGAAGCAACGTTGCCACAGAGAAACTCACTGCAAGGGCAAAAAGCAGATGCTTAAGCTGGATATCCTGAATCCCCCTCTTAAAGCACATTATTGTCACTAGTAAAAAAGTGTTCTGCAAGATCTGATGAAACCTGTCCCTTAACCTTGCTTCTAGTTAGAGAAAACACTTTGTTATGATCACAAGCTGCACTGGCCTTGGTTGCACTGGCCACAGTTCCATCAGCCATGGTTAAGAGATGATGTGTCTTCTTCTGATGACACTGGGTTACAGTTCTGACTGTCTCCTAGCATTAAAAACCCACAGCCCTGTCCAGGACTTGCTGTTTGGCACTCCCACAACAGAAGCTGGAGCTGTGTTAATCGGATGCTCTTCCCCATGTTAATAAACAGCCTCTTGAGGAGCCAGGAAAAAAAAGATTTGGCAGCTATTTCTTCTGTCTACAGCTTTCAACATGCTGTCAGTCAGCAATCAGCAAGCTAACTATCTGCAGGAGGTGGCAGGACCCAATACAGAAGGAACTAAAGGAGATAGGAAAGGGAAATGTCAAGACGTGAGGCACTTGCAATTGGTTCTCTTGATGTGATTATCAAAGATTTATATCCACAACCTGTAGGTCAATGTTAGCAAGAGTATTAGGTATAGATGCAGCTCGCATCAATCCCTCAAACAAAGGCAGAAATGTTTGGTCTGTCTCATGATAATTTTCTAATAACAATGCATAGGACACAGCGATCTAAGAATCTTCAAATCACCATTATTCCCACATTGTAGTTCTTTAAGCATTTTAGATGAAGGGAACTTTACAGTTCCATGCCTTACCCTTTCACCCATTTTCCAGGTGTTTCCATACTTTGAAGACTAACTTTGAAGCCTGGAGCACCCTGATGGAGGGCAGGAATCTCCATGCTGGGCTAAGACATCATGCAAACAAGTCAGATAGCTTATTAGGAAAAGGTTAAAGTTTCACTAAGTAGTTCACAGGCTGCTCCTGGGACTGTATCAAGACGGTTGCCCCAACCTGAGCATTGCACAGAGTTTCCAGGGAAGGATTAAGCAGGAACTGCCACCGGGCCACACTGCCAGCAGGTCTTGAAGATCTGTCCTCTGAGTCTGCTGTGTTTCCAACCCATCCGTGCCACTCAGGGTCAGTACTGCTGGACTACAGCACAGATCCTGTGCCCTGGGTCACACAACAGCGCCACTCATCTGGAGATGAGTGACTCATTATGGAGATAACAAACAGCGAGGGCTGTTGGGTTATTTCAACCATGAAGGAAAAGTGCAAACCAGTTAATAGGGAGAAAAGCAAGCAGCTACCAAGACCATGCTTTGGCTGAAATACTGATTAATCCTCACTTTCTCAGCAGCTACTCTGATCTGAGAGTCTTAAGTCTCAGAAGCTTTATTGTTCTCAGGTATTTATATGAGAAAAGATTTGCAAGAGCTGCAGAAAAGACTTTGGCTGTAGCAACCTGTAGAAGCTACAAATGCCACCACTAGGAAAGAAAAACAAAAAAACACCAGGAGTGCATCAAATGAATAACATCATCTGCATTGGTAAAACTGCATGAATAAAATAGTAAGTCACCAGTCATTAGGTAATGGAGCTGCCACAATATACAAATTCTTCGTTTAGGATTCTGAGATATCAGAAAAGTTTTATGATGCCTGAGTTCAAATCTCAGCTTTATCACAGACCTCTTGGAATACTCTTTAAGTCTTTATCTCTGTTTCAGCTTCCCACCTAGTAATAGTGAATACCACATACTTACCCATGTGACAGAATGTCGCCTGGCTCCCCTGTCTCATTTCATAAGCCTTTAAGTCATTATAATTGAAAAAGGAATAACTGTTACACTTTACTTGTGGAGCTCTTGATACAGCATTAAGTCCTCATCCCACAGAGATCTCATTTAGGCCAAGGCATCAAGGAGATAAAAAGAACTAGGGTAGCCATGAGGAAAGATGATTAGGACGTTGGTTTATACAATCTGCCTTTGACTTTATTACTTTACCTTTCAAACTGCTTTCCAGGGATTTCTTCAGCAAATTACTCATACCAAAGATACATTTCTTCTGGTCTCTGAGACATGGGCAGGGGCAGAAGGGGGTAAAAGATACTTGGTGGGATCACGGGGTGCCAAGTGTAAGGCACAAGACAACACATCACTAAAGAAGATGACAACAGAGTAGCTCCAGGTGTAAGAAAACCTTAAATCAGACTAGAAGATTTAACATGGTCTAGGAAATTCCATTCTAACTAAAAAGCTAAAAAGTTAAGAAAAAAAACAACGAGTGCATTGTTTCCTACAGCCCACTATCTTAGCATATGTCTCAAGAGGAAAGATTGTCCAAAAAAACTGCCCAACAGCAAGAGCCCACAGACAGCGACTCCTCAGTAACGGGGCAGCAAAAATAGTAGTAAAAACAATGAAAC
>JAOWBP010053428.1:0-11184 GCA_028571105.1 Tragopan temminckii
TTAGCAGTGCACCAGCCCCTGGATTATCTTCATGTCCACCCCTCTCCAAAAGCCCCATGTCTTTCCTGTGTTGGGTACCCCAGATGTGGGACGCAGTACTTCAGCTGGAGTCTCCCAAGGGCAGAATAGAGAACAATCATCTCTCTCACCCTGCTGGCCACCTCTCTTCTGATGGAATCCAGGATACCATCAGCCTTCCATGCTGCAAGCACACACTGCTGGCTCATGTTCAGTTTTTCATCAACCAGGATCCTTAAGTCCTTCTCAGCAGGGCTACTCACAAGTTCTTCTCCCAGTTTTTATACATAACTGGAACTAGCTTATATTCATTCTCATGTATAGTCTCCGACTTGCTCTGCCCTTATGTTGCATAGGAATTTGCTCCCCCAGTTCTCACCCAGAGGTTCAGGTTCAGGGATGTGAGGTTCAGCGATGTGAAAAATCTAAATGTAAGTCAATGTGAGATATCTAGCTGTAAAATGAGACCAACTGCCCCTTCCTTTAACCTCAAAGTACGAGTTACAGTGAGTCTAATTACCTTTCAATCTGGGTCTATATGTTCCCCAGATTCTCAGGGAAATTATATCCATATAAAGAGAATGTATATATCTGAAAATAACTTAGCTTTGTAGATGGCTTGGCAAGCTGTCCACAGAAAACAAATACAGCATTTTTAGAAATTATAAGTGTTCACCAGTGCTTAAATTCCTCTTTAATCTAAATGTATTTCACTTCACCAGCTAAATAGCATCCGCTATGTAGCTCAGGATTTACTACTTTTAAGAAGTTTTTAAAATCTATGTTAGGATAAATAAAAATATATTTGTTATAACAAATAAACTGAAGCTGAGCAGATACAACGAACAATATTCTTATCTGTTTTTTCCATTTATACAAGCTAAACTCTAGCTATCTTTCATTCTCTATGTAAACCTGAAAACTTTTCCTGTCAAACCACAATTAAGCGAGGATCCCATGGCTTAGCCATAGTTTGTTTTTTTCAAATAGGATAACAGCACAAAGCATGATTTCAAGACGGAAAAGCCAGCCTACCTTAAGTTTCAAATTTACACCAATATTTCCAGCATTCTTCAATGGCAGTTGTTGTTTGGCTGTTGAACCCACACTAGCAGACAGATGTATTGTCTGGAAAAAGGAAATAAGTGTCTACATATGCATGCACACATCTATATTCTAAACACAAACATGTTACCACAAGCAGACTAGGAGACGCAAACTGTTCTTAAAACATACTTAGTAAATACATGCAAACCTGTAAGTCCTTTGGAGCATGAATCCTGGCTGTTCCAGCTCTTGCTCGGAGAGGAATACTTTCAATCACACTACTAGGTCCTGGGCTATCCACTTCCACATCAACTCTTGCCAAGAATTCCTCTGCTGGACCCAAGGCATCTAGGGACAAGTCCACGAATGAAGAAACTAAGCAAGTCTGCTAGAAGTCACATACACACATACAACCCAAGTCTCACAGAACCTCAGTAAAAGGAGTAAAGCACATTCCACATATTTGGCAATAAATAAGCACTTTGTACAGTCTGCTACTGTAGCATAAGTAACCCATTAATGTCTAAAACATTAAGACACAGAAGCGCGCCTTCTCCTTCAGGAACTAAAACTGAACAAGAAGTTGAGCAACAGAAACATCAGGACATATAAGACAAAGACTGAATGTTTCAGTTCAAATCTGCAGCCTGTTCCTGAAATTCTAACACATGTATACATTAAAAGTTTTTCTTTTTTTTTCTTTTTTTTTTTTTTAAATTAAAATGAAATTCAAATTGCTATACCTGAACAAGAAATTTGTTTCTTAGGTGCATGGAACAGAACCCAAACTGTTAAAACCTCAGGATCCTGAAAAACAAATTGGTTGACTCATCTTATGGAATGAACAGAACTACTAAAGAAAAAAATAAAGCTTGTAGAATAAAACAACAGTACTCAAATACGTAGATTGCAAAAAACATTACTGTGAATTCAGATAATCAGAATGCATTTCAGACAGTAAGTAACAGTAAGAGTAAGCAAACTTCAACTACTCACTTGTCCGTCATAGCTTGCATGGATCACATGATTTACAACAGATGGAGCTGCTACCTGAGAAACCATATCCATTTGGAGCAATTGCTCATTAGAAGAATTAACTGGTTCCTTGGAAAACGTGAAGCAACGCCAAGCTACTGCATTCTGTCCACAAAACAGAGATTTTTAAAGTATTAAAATACTTATTGTCACAAAACTGACAAAGCTGACAAATGTAAGGCTATCCCTAAGCAATTTAGTCTGGAAAAAAAGAAATCAAAAATTAGCCTGTAGTTTCAGCTGGTATGTCATAGTCCAGAAAAGCCTCTAAAAGTTGTTAGAAATTCTCTGAAGGAAATGAGCTGGAAGTGGTTAGCAGAAGGCTTAAACCAGTTGGGCTGTGCAAGACTAAATCTTACTAGTAACTGAGTAGTAACTGAGATGACAACCCACAGCCTTAACATAAAGCCTGACCCTTCTCTCTTGTCCCCACATGAGGAAAAAAAAGAAAAAAAAAAAAGAAAAAAGCTCTTCCCACAGCACAAACAGCAGCAAGCCTAGACTAACCCAAAATCTGCATTGACAGAGATGCAAATAGAAGCACAATGTAGCAAGCAACAGAGGGTATTACTGCCTAGTGGGAGACAAAGCAAATGGAGATCTGCTCTTCCCACAGCAAAGGAAGACAGAACTCATTAAACTTTCCATGAAGCAAGTTCTTTACAGAGAGAGCGGTGAGGTGCCATGTCCCTGGAGGTGTTCAAGGCCAGATTGGATGGGGCCCTGGGCAGCCTGGTCTAGTATTAAATGGGGAGATTGGTGGCCCTGCATGTGGCAGGGGGGCTGGAGATTCACGATCCTTGAGGTCCCTTCCAACCCTGGCCATTCTGTGATTCTGTGAAGCAGGGCTGCTCATTTCAATAGTCAGCTGTCAGAACAGCACACATTCCTCTAGAATAGTGCAATCCATCTTCAACTTCTCAGAGGGAAGGTTTAGGCATCATAAACCTTTCTGCTGTCTGCTGCCTTACTGTCTCAAATCAGGTAATGCAGGGGCAGCAGATTTTAGCTGGGCTAAAATGAAAAACAGGACAAGGGGCAATTGCCCCAGAAGCACTTTTCTTGGTACCATTAAAGCTGAATCAGATCACCAGTCAGCAAAAATTTGTACCTCCTGACCAACTCGAGACACTTCTTGGGAATTTTACATCTAGAGTCAAGGGTATATTTTAGTAAAATAGCAGTGTTTCATATTAAAATTCAGTATCACAAGAAGTTAGCTTTTACATGCAGAAATTCTACTGTACTTACTGCATTAATAATAAGTCTAATTGGCACAAAAGCATGGGTTTTGTTGATAATTTTCAATGGAAGAGCCTTCCAACTGCCACAAGTCAAGTCACCAAAATCCAGATAATCCTGTTTTCCTGTTTCCACCTGGTTTTAAGACAAAGCAGAACTTTTAAGAAAAGAAAACCTCAAAAATTAACTAGAATACACAAGCAGCAGGAAGCATTACTCCTGTAATGCCATACCACCACATACAATACACACCTTCTACCAAGTGTACGTAGTATCTACACAACACTTGCATATGCAAGTGCATATACCCAGTTGGCTTTCACTCACATGTATTGCCTCAATCATTTAAGTCAACGTAAGTGCAATATTTACCCACCAAAATCCATTACATAGTCGAGTTACTTTGGTTAGTATGACATAAACATGAAACAAATTCAAACTATCATTACTGCTAACAAGAAGAATATGCCATCTGTAACATTGTATCTAGTCAAACTGTAGAAAAACAACTGAAGTACTAATTTTGTTAGTATAAAAACTTTGTGATTGTGTTGCGATCTGAAACAAAATACCACTTTTATTTGGCACATTGTCCAGTCTCAGTAGTGTAACAAGATGTGTAGGGATATTGTAGAATTTACGTTTAATTTAAAAATGAAGCAAGTTTCAAGGAGCCACATCATGAAGAACATGGACAGTGATGGATTTTGTCCAACTACTGATGAAAAATGCATTTAAAATTAAATTCAAATTTAAGGAAAACTACAAAAGTATTACAGCTACTCACATATACTGGAATAAAAGATCAATGAAATTACTTTAAAAGATACAGTTTGGCCAAGAAGATTAACAAAGCAGCTTAAGACCAAAATAAAGGTTTGTAAACTGTTGTCAACACTGAAAATTTGACTTGATTGGCAAGGTCACAGACAACAATGTAATTTGCTGAGACACCTCCAGAAGTAACATCACACACATTTCTGCTTGACCAGACTCAAATTAACGACCACATAAATCCAAATTTAATTCTTGGAACTACTACCACTGTCTCCCATCCACTTGCTCATCGTAAGACAGCAGACAAAGCAAGTATTCCATACATCCACTTTTAATTATGAATTTGTCTGAACGGAAATACTCTCTACAACAATAAATGAGCTCAAAGGAATAAACGAAGGAGACAAAACCTATATCATGTAATTTTTAAAAAAATCCTTACAATTGGAAATGTTTTTTGCTATATTTTAATGCTCAGTGATATCCAAAGTAGCAGAATCTGATAAGACATTATATGTTAAAAAAAACTCATCCATTCTTTTCATAATGAGAAATTTATTATTTTCAGACAGTTGCTTAATAATTTTTCATGTCCAGCTACGTGCTCTTCCACAATTAAAGCTTCCTTTGTTTAAGCATTTAATACATACATACCTACTCTTACCTTTCCTACTCATTCCAAACATAATTCCAGGTTCCCATGAGGAGCAGTCTTTACTCCCACTCTTTTTCACTATCATTAAATTATTCATAAATTCCAATTTAAAACAAAACCAAAAGAAAAAAAAAAACAACAACACACAAGCAGCTACTTACTTCTAAATTAGGATTTTCAGCAACTGCTGTCAGAACTACCCTACTTGCCAAAGCTTCTGCCTGAACAACTGTCTCAGCATCTGCAGAAAGTGGCCAAGATGAAACACTGAGAATACACTGGAAGATCCCTGAATGACAAGGTAAGAAAAGTATTTTCAGGTCATCAGTAGAATGGGGTCCCACAATCGTTTTGTTCTTGAACACGAGACACTGATATTTTGCAGGATCCACCTGAAAAGCAAAATCCACATCAACTTCAACAAACTTTTTGTTAGAGGACAGCTTCGTTCAAAATACCACATTGCATCATCATGTTTATGCCTCACTTCCATCTGACTCAACTGTTGGCATCTGCTTTAAATTTAAAGAATTAAAGGGTTGGCAGGTCAGCCTGAAAATTGCTGGGGTTTTTGTCCAGCATCTAGTAACAGATTAACATGGGAACTGTAATATTTACTATATTTGAAAGATAGGAATTAATAAGCAGTGATCTCAAACCTACCAGAATTTATGCACGCAAGATAAATTTTCAAGTCAATCTTATCATGAGATACTTACACTTACTATTCCTACTCACTGGAATAAACCAGGAGGCCTGCCTAAGAGAGGTACCACTGCTTTTGTTTATATTAACTATGAACTGGGAAGAACTTACAACTCTCTAAAGAAGGCTATTATTTCACAGTATGACATCTGATAAGGTTACAGCTTTATGTTTATAAACGTACTGAAAAATACTTACCTTTTCCCCATTGACTGATACACTGAGTATTCCAATGCTGACCTGCAGCCACCGCTCCGTTGGATTAAAAATGCTAAGAGCTGTCTGTGATGCTATTCCCACACAGCAGGCATTAGGGAACTTCAGCTCTTCTGGTACTTTTACATGTCCTTAGGAAGGAAGCATGCTACTGTTAGTTCCAAGTATCCTAAATAAAGCATCACTCAGGCTGTCCTTACTTCAAGTTTGTCAACTTGTTTGAGAAATGCTTTCTTGCATCAAGAAAATATTTGAATGGAAAAAGCAGAAAGCAGCTTCAGCCCCCCAGTCCTGGGATTTTTTGGCTTAACTGGCTGTTAATGTCTGCCCACAATAGTGACAGAAATGTCTTCTGCTTTTCAGCTAAAGTGCAGCTGAACTTCCAGGGCATGACTTGTGTTGCCTAACACAAACTGCAGCTAGGATTTCTCTCCCTCATGACAAAGAGAGCAACAGATCCTTTCCACAAACACAAAAACACTGAATGCTGAAATCTAATTTCCTTGATTACAAAAAATACATTTGAAGACTATTAGGAAGACTACAAGAATAGACACTAAATTCAGAAGATACCATTAACCAAAGAGAATCAGTAATATCATTTTTCTCAAATATCAGCTCGCATAAAGAATAGCTGTGGTCACACACATTCCTAATTTTACTTACTCCTTTACAGTAATTTTAGCTATTCCTGACCACAGCTATTTTAAAAGTGTGCTTTAAATAAGCCTTACCAACACCAGGTGACATTGAAAAGTCCCACTCATTTCTACTAGTCCCAAGGGGTTGTACAGTACACGATCTTATATTTAAGATATTCTTGTTCCAGGAAGTAGAGTGTGGATGACAAAGTGCAGCTGTACCCATAGAACCAGGACCAATATTTGAACCCAAAGGGATTCCTACTGGAACTGGATTTTCCACACGTCCTGCTGAGATGCTGGAGTAAGGAAGCCCTGATGGTGGTACACTAAAACCTGCAGAGCTGCAGCCATGAAACTGAGGCAAAACTTTGTTTCCAGTAGATGGTATGTCTCCTAGATGCTGCTGTGCAAATTGAGTTGTTGCCAAGGAATGGCCTGGAAGTAACGTGGCAACAGAAGAAACTGTTTGATTTTCAGAGGTAGTGACATGGGATTTAAAGCTTGAAATAGGAATATACTGTTCACCAGGAGTGTTTTGATTTATCGGAATACAAGTTCTTAATCCAGGATATACAGGCAACGTATTTAAGGATGGCAATCCCTGGCTCTGTGCTTTATTTGTGTGATCCTGCCATACTTCTTGTGCACCAACATTAACAGGAAGTGGCTGAAAGACACAGAATTTACTTGCAAGAGCTGATATAACAGGGTCTAACTCTTTAAGAGTCGCTGCTACTTTTGAGGCAGCAGAGGTAAGCTGCCTTTCACTCTTTGGAAGATCCTCTTTGGTCAGTTCTTGACCTTGCCCTTCAAGCTTTCTTTCAGGATGCGCAAGTTCATTTTCTTCTGATTTCTGATCAACAGTGAACTGTATTCCTGTGCGGTTTCTCCGGTACAAGTAGTCTTCTAAATTCTTGTTTGTTTGTTCCTGTGAAGGAGTCGGGCTGGCTCGAATTATTGTTGTACTTAGTTCACTTGCATTTTCACTCTAGTAAACAAATATAATACACAATATTACAACAAATATTACACATTCTAGAAAAGCAAACAGGATTCATAAAACAGACCCTAATACTGGTACTGCCACCCATTACCAATAAGCAATCAAATTTGTCAAGTCTTGTTACCAAAACAAGACTTCAGACATCTGTGACTCTCTACTCTGAGAACGAAAGCCCATTACTTCAGCCTGTTTGCTATCTGAAGTCACATGTAACTAGGTGTATGGATGGCATCTGCTTGATATGAAGCCAGTTTTCTTCACAGCACCCCCTGTGGTGCTATGTTTTGGATTTGTGATGAAAACAGTGTCGATAACATATTAATGTTTCAAATACTGCTGAGCAATGTTGGTAGAGTCAAGGTCACCTTTGTTTATCACTTCACCACAGCAGTAAGTAAAGCTGTGGGTGGGCAAGAATCTGGGAAGGGAGATGGTCAGGACAGCTGACCAAAAGAAATATTCCATACACTCAGAAATAAAATTGTGGCATATTTTTTCCAGAGTAACTGTTCCTTGGAGATTGCCTGGGCATTGATCTGCTGGTGGTGATTTCTTTTGCAACAATTATAATCTTTTTTTTTTCCTCACTTCACTTAAAGTCTTCCCATAGACCTAGAATTTTTAGTGTTTTTCCCATACCTACAAATGAAAAATACACCTAGCAGTGAACATTTCTATTAACCATTAAAGAAATCCAAAAGTAATCCAAAACTTGTACCTATCTCAGTGGAAGTTTAAATGGTATCACTTATTTTTATAATCTAAGAGGTTTTCAACTTCTGTTTGTTTTAAAGTTTCATCCACATGGTCGCACATTTTCGAGGAGGGAAGCATAACAAAGATCTCAGATTCCAAGGAACCCATGGACTGAGAGAATATTAACTGTCTTAATCAGCGTAAGACTGCAAGTCTGAATTGAAGTTTCACTCTAAGAGTACACTCTTTACTAAATCAGTAAGAACAATGAGAATGATTATCAGAGGTAGACAAATGGTATTTTCAGTCCTGAAATCATTCAGTGGAAGTTAAAGTTAAAATACGCATTGATAAACATTTCTTAGGTTGTAGGGGAAGAGAAGTACTCTTCCCAGAAATTGAAACAAAATACAAAGGGAGCCTCAGGGGTGAAAAAAGCAGATAAAGAGCCTGCTAACTGCTGCTAGAATGCTGCACTGCATTCCAAGAACAGAATTACTCAAGAAGCAACTCAGAAAAACATGGAAAAAAAATACACCAACTCTACCTTTTTCCAGAAGTTTGTTGAATGGTTTACTCTTACATTCACTATGGTTTGTAATTTAACAAAACCTACTTCAGAATTTAGATTTGTGAAACTTGGGAAGAAAAGAGGGAAAAGCACAATACCTTTTTGCTAAGCACAGTGTACACTAAGCTATTCTGAAACCCTTAAAGCTGTTCTAACCATTAAAAATGATTTTGACCATGTAATAGTTCATAGGGCGTAATTACAATCAGATTTTCTTACCCAGTGTGTCTCTGGATCACACGTTACAGATGTATTCTTAAGTGTACTGTCAGATTCAGAGACGTACGTTAATCTGCTCAGGCTTGGGCTTGAGTAAACTGACTGAGACACAGTACTCTCCTTGCAAGATGATTTTGGATAATGTGATGTGCTAATAAAATCAGCTTCAGACCTGAAAAACAGATAGGAAGTATGTCAGACTACACAGAATGCACGTCCACAAGAAAATGAATTGCCACTGGCCATAGTATACGTTTAAAATCACAAGACTTGGTAGTAATCCTATAAATTCACACAGCTCCTCTTATTACTGGAGCTCATTTAAAAAGAACAACATTACCCATTCAATTGCTAAGAAATGCTGAAATCTTGGGGACAAAGTTGCAGTTTCAAATATGAAAGTGTTCATAAGTAATACAAATATTTCTAATTATTCTCTCACCACAAGCAGTGATATGAATTAGAGAACAAAACTGAGCTAAATACAAGTTTTAAAAAAACAAACAAAAACAACAACCCAGGCCATCATTGGTTGTATACAATACAAGCTTTGTTATCACATACCTAGAACTGCAGCAAAAAATAAATAAAAACTAAATGTGGTAGTTAACAGTTCCATCATCACAGAGGTTTAAGTATCCATGGTATCTGACTAGCTACAGGCTGAGTATTCTGTATTCTTGCATTACTGGACAATCCTGAGCAGAAATAGATACGTTCCTCTCCAGCAACTCTAACATCATACCAACAAGGGAAATAAAACAACAATTGCTTAAGACTGCTCCTCCACACACACATTAAAACCTAAGAATAAGCTTACACAAAGAATGAAGTCATAGTCTTAAAAAAAAAAAAAGTGGCCTCCTATAAACTGAAGTCAAAACCAATATTCACTTTAAAACCTGATGACTCAAAGATCCCCATGAAGCTGTAGCAATTCTTATAACCCATGCTAAGAAATTTACCCTGAAAATGCTGTTCCAGAAGTCTCACTAGGAGAAGAGTGAATCAGCGGTGAAGTTGAAGGCCTGAAGCTATACTGCTCATCTTCCAAAGGCTGCAAGTCACATTCGGGGAGAATGGATTGATGCTCTGATAAATAAGCAGAATTTACTAAGTGTTTAAGCACAGGAAACAAGTTTCTTTTCAAGAAAAGCCTTTTCTACAACTGGTTGCTTTTATCTTTTTGGATTACTAGTTAAAATTACTTACCAGTACTATTTTGGGAAGTTGGAGAGAGCTTCTCAAAAGTTACATGTTTCACATTCCCGCTGCCAGCAGCACTGCTCTCTTTGGTTCTCTCCTCCACCTTTGTGCTTTGCCTCTCTTCATCAATGTTCAATTTTTGCACAGGCTTTGCTTTTGTAGGACTTACTGAGACATATTTACCAGGTTGTTTGGTAGATTTTACATCGCTGAGTGGCATGACGTTTCTTTTACTTCCCTCCAAATCATTACATGGTTCAGGAACAGCATTTTTCACTTGATCTACTTTTCCTCCATCTTCCCTGCTACAACATCTGCTAGTAGGATTGTCAGCCTGCTGAGCAAACAGAAGTCTCTGTGCCATTTCCCTTTTAGCTGCTAAAGGAGTTTCACACGTCTGTGCTTTGTTTCTATTAGGTGAAGTTTGGGTATCCAGCACATCAGATTTAAGAGTAGCACTCATCAACCGCACATGTTTACTATTTAATATATCAGATAACTTCTCTGAATACTTAACGCTATTTGCAGCTCTGTCTTCGTGCTTGGAAGCATCAGATGAGTTAGAGATATTCTGAGTACCATTTTCTGCATTAAAATAATCCAGAAACTGCTTCTCTGTTAGTTGCTGCTCATTATGATCATTTAAAAAGTCTTCTACAAGAGTTTCTTTGTTTCTAACTTTACCCAGTAAAGTGCTCTCAGACATACTGTTCTGGACAGATGTCTCAAGTTTCACAACACCCTCATGCTCACTTTCATGTCCAATCTCATCTGTTTTTTTGAGATATTTTTCCATATCAAATGTACTGTTCTCCACATGGCTGGATAATGCCTGATCAGCTGTGAGTTCCATCTCTTTAACAATTTCAGGAAGGAAACACTTTTTTCTATTTTCATTGGAGAGTGTCATCATCATAGCGGCCAACTGGGAAGGATCAGCACTGCAAGAAGCATTAGCAATAGCAGAGGCAATTGTGCTAATACTGAGGACAGAGTCAGAATGATTAGATAAGCCACCTTCCAACTTTTCTTCATTAACTCCATCCTACAACAAAGAAAAGCAGGGTAAGCACCAAATAAAGAAAATTGATTTTTTTTAATGATTATGTATTTGAATTTATGCCTGATGTGGAACGCCTGATACTGTATT
>JAOWBP010053429.1:0-11184 GCA_028571105.1 Tragopan temminckii
GGGGGTCCGGCTGAGCGCAGGTAACGGCGGGGGGCGAAAGGTGAGGGCGGTGGGGGCGGGGCGGCGGTGAGCCGGCGGGGCTGGGGGTCACCGGCAGCGGGGGGGTGGAAAGGAGCCGCTTTGGAAGCGAGGGACGCGGTCGCGGCGGTCACAGGGCGGTGGTTGGGCTGCGCGGTCCGAATGGCCTCTTCCGACCTCGATGGGGGGTGAAACGTAGAAAAAGCGAGTTGTGAAAGTTGTCCCGTTTCTGCTTGCAGCCCCGCAGAGGTTTGGCTGCGCTCTGAGCGGAAACCTTGCGCGCTGCGGGTGTCGGCTGTGCAGGAGGAAGGCAGGCGATGGGCGGCTGTGGCTGTGAAGCTGCTGGGATGCGCTGCTCTGCTCCGCTCCCCCCGCTTGAGAGAAGGGAGCGTCTTGTTTTTGGCTCCCGTTGTTGAGAAAGCAGTGCTTGGCTTGTTAATGCCGTCCGTTGCTTGGAAGTTCTCACGCGAGGTGACTCGTCTGAGTGGAGCAGTTTGAGCGTCGGCAGTGGGAGCTGCGTGCTGCCCATGGCGCAGGGTGGGAAGGGGGGAGAGAGAAGGGAGAGCTGGGAAAGGTGCGGAGCAGCACAGGTGGAGCAGCGTGCAGAGCTGCTGCGTGCAGACCTGTTGGAGATGCCAGGCAGGTGCTTCTCCTGGAGGGTTTTGTTTCAGAAATGGGATTTTCAGCCTTTGTTTCACGTGGGGCTCTGATGAGCCGAAGTACTGGGTGACTTTGAGGTGTTGTCCCGCAGAAAGAGAAGAGGAGCAGGTCTGCAGGCTGGAAATGGGGCTGGAGGCATTTCCCTCCTGCACTGTGGGCTCCTTTCCTTGTTTCTTTATTCTTTCCTTTTTTTTTTGCTTTTTTCCCTCGCTTTCTCCCTGTAATTTACATACAGGCAGAGTCTCTGTAACGATAAAATTCCAAATCATTAAAATTACTCTGGTTACTGTAGCTATTTACTCAACTTATCTTAATTGCTGCCATCAGCTTGCACAAACCCAGTAAATACAGTTATCGGGAGGCAGCATCGCAGCGGTACAAACAGAGCAGCCAGGCTGAGCAAACAGCTTGATGAGCACACTTGAATCTTTGTAAGATTTGTGTTTGCTTTTTAATTGAAGCCCAATCTTCCCACCCTTGTGCCAGTCCTTCAGTGCGCTCGGAGAGGGGTGAGTGTGGCTGAGGGTTGCAGTGCTGAAGAGTTTGGGAGCAGCTGCCCTTCATGGCAACCAACCTTCCCCAGCAAACATGCAGCACCTGCCCTCCCTATCCTTGAAGCTGCTTTTTGCATTTTGGCTGCCATCGTTTCCCGTCCTGCAGAATCCCAAGCTAATATTACGTGCAAAGCACAATGAAGACTTGAGCTATCCACAGGTATTACCTGTGCAAGGAACGTTGTGATCCTTAAAACATCACCATGCTTTCAGCAAGTCTCCAAAACCAGCCCAGAATTGGTGAGTGGGGCTCAGAAGGTCTCCTGTTGTCTCCGCAGTTTGCGTTCAGAACTTTGCTGTATGCCTTTTCAGCTCTCTGTTGCCATCATTTTGCAGTTAGCACCTTTTGTCTTTGGCACTGCACGTGCCTTAGGACTTGGGCTGGTCGTTGAGGTATTCATGGCAGCTTGTTGTTGTCGAAGCAATTGAAGTTGACTTGTTGCTGCTTGGTTCCCACTGCTCATCCTTGATGTATTTAAAACACAACTGTTCTGCTGCTGACACTGCTTGTGTGCTCTCCAGGAGTCCCATTGGTGGTACAGCAGAGGAGGACCCTTCCCACCAAAACTCCATTCCATTTTGTTGCTGTGTGACCTCTGAGTAAAGGAGCTCCTGCTCACATCTGACCTCAATTCCCCTCTTTTGGTGTAAAGCTGCTCCCCAAAAAAGAATCCTCCTCCTCCAGCATTTTGCATCTGGGTCGGAAAACCGGCTGCCCAGATTTTAGGCATCGGTGGTGTCAGAACTGCAGGTGTGGGGTCACAGAGCAGCGCTGTGCTCTGGGCTGTGCATCAGTGTGTGGCACAGAGGGACAATAGAGGCACCAGAGGGAGAAGCAGCACTGGGAAGGGCTGATACAAAGCAGGGGGGAGGGATGGGGCTGCTGCTGCGTTTGGGCCGTGGTTTTATTCACATAATCTCATTTGGAGGGTGTCAGTGTGCCTTTGTGGTCGGGATCTGTGTGCCTTCCTCCCGAGGATCCCCGCCAGCTGCAGCGTGCTGCAAATACACCCTTTTTGTTTTTTGTGTTTTTTTTTCCTAAATGAATGCATTAATTTGAACGTAGATGTGTTTAAATATACCCCTTTGACAGCTCAGCATCAAAACGCTCTTCCCAGTGGCTGCAGTTAAAGGCTTAAAATATACCTTCATGTATTGGCGATGCGGTTGGTGCTCAGCAGACAATGAGAGAACATCTGCGGTGTGAGGAGGGGGAGGCAGAAACATCTCAGCCCCGAGGATGGGGGAGTGCAGAGCAGGAGAGGAGCACTGCAGCTGTGGCAGTGTCTCTGTTTGCCAGGCTTTGCTTTGTACAGATACACTGCAAAGCAAAAGGGAGCTTGAGGCTGAGCGTCTGGTCAGAGCAACACGCCTTCATTGCTGCTATAACAATAAATGCTGTTGAAGGTAAGTCAGCTGTGTAAGACAAGGCTTGATTTTAATGGAAGGCAGCCCGTGGTCTAATTATTTAGTATGAAATCTTGTCTCCTGTATTGCAGTTGCTGACAGTTTTTATTCCTGACCTTTTAATTAATTGAAAGCAAAAAGTTCATAAGTTCATACAATTGCTTGCTTTTTTTTTTGATCAGTCTTTGTATTGGAAATGCTGACTGAGATCACTTTTCTTTTTCCTTTGCAGTACTTTCCTGTACCTGAAGTTCCTGGTGGTGTGGGCACTGGTACTGTTAGCAGACTTTGTCCTGGAGTTCAGATTTGAGTATCTGTGGCCCTTCTGGCTCTTCATCAGGAGCGTTTACGATTCCTTCAGATACCAGGGCTTGGTGAGTACAGCACAGAGCTGCTGTCCCTTTGTGGGGAACTCCTGTGAGGTGTCAGGGTAATTTCCACGTTCCACAGCTTATTTAGTGGCGCTGATGCTCACTTCCACAAAAGGAGCTGTCAAGTGGCAAGGTGACTTGTGCTCAAGCCTCTTCCTTCTCACGTTGCCTCTTTAATCTGTGGCAAGTGGAAGTGGAACACATCGCTATCAAATAATTCACTGTCGGCAGATAGCGTTTGAATTCCTGAGATAAGGGGATTTGTTTAGATCCCCCTCTAGTAGAGCTTTCTTTAAGCCCTTGCCTGTTTAAATATTTACCACTTGGAGAGAGTAAGTGACGCTGCTGCTTTTTATTTGTAGTAGAATCCAGTAATGGTAACACTACATCAACACTGTGTGTCAGTGATCTTCAAACAAAATAAGGTGTAAATGCAGCAGCTTGGGGGCTTGCAGGAGGAGTGGCTGGGGCTCAGATATTCTCAGGCCGTACGTGTTGGCTCATGATTGGACAGATCTGTACTGCCATCAGCCAGGCTGCTCTGTTTGGTTGGACTGGGTGATCTTAGTGATGTCTCCCAGCCCGAATGGTGCAGTAATTTCTTTACCCTGGGTATAAGTAGCACTCAGGTTTCTATGCTGGACTCACTGGTGATGTTTGCTGGAATAAACTGAAACACTCTTCTTTCCCTCCTTTCTTTTCAGGCTTTTTCAGTATTTTTTGTGTGTGTAGCATTCACATCAAATATAATATGCCTGCTCTTCATACCAATACAATGGCTGTTCTTTGCTGCCAGCACGTATGTGTGGGTACAGTATGTCTGGCACACAGGTAGGTCATTGTTCTTTAACTAAAACATACTGATTTGAATATATATATCAATTCTTAATAACATGCAGAACCCCTCTTCTATTTGTTAGATTTGCTTTAAGTAAGTTTTATACAGGTAAGAAATGTTCTTTTTGTTATCCTTGGTATCCTTATGTGCGCCCGATGTCATCTCTCTTTGTACATCTTGTGGTTAATCATCACTTAATGATTAACTGCTGGAACTGAAGGTCTGTGAGCAGGAGTTCCTGACTTCAGAACACTCCTGCACAGCTCAACAAGTACTGAGCAAATGCAAGAACCCTGAAACAATACGATACCCTTCCCACTGCTCAACTAATACGCTGTTTAATTGGGATATCACCATATATCCCAATATATTTAATTCAGGAAGACACTTTGCTTTGCTTAAAGGCAGCTTTTGGTCCCCCAGGACATTGGTGTTTGGGACTTTGGTAATATTTCTGTGTTATATTGAAGTCAGATGATGGGAGCTTGCAGGATAGCATGGATTGCTTCTCAGCTTGCTGGTGAAAGCAGTCATCTCCCTGACAAGTTAGTCATGGGTAATAATGACAGTGTGGGAGTTCATGGAAAAGACTATGAACCAGTTGCTGCCCAATATAAAATAGGTTAAAAAAAACTCCAAACCTGGGATTATTTTTAGGGTTGTGTTAAGATGTCAAAGCGTTATCTCAAGTTGTTCTCAGAGTAAAGGCAGCACCTGATGGGTCGGGTTGAACTTCAGCTGTTTAGCTCTGCTTCCCTGCAACCTTAGGAATTAATGCTTATTTAAGTTGATGGGAATTTGCTCTTTCTTTTTTTTTGAGAAAGTGGTGATCTTTTTAGGTAATGCGTCTACCCACCAGAGCCATCCCTTGTAGCAGAGGGATTTTACCACAGCTTTCCAGTTTGCGTTGAAGAAAGCAGTTCAGGAGAGACCAAAGTAGAGAGCATAGTAAACAGAGCAAAGCAAATCACATCAGGGCCTCAAAATAGCACCCATAGCTCCAAACTGGAGACCTGTTTCCAAATAAGCACACAAGACGTTGACGTCGGCGTGTAGCCAAGAACTTGATGAAGTTTGGGGCACAGAGCTGTAATTGAGTTGTGGAATTCTACAGCAGCAGTAACACAGTCAGCAGTGGTGACTTCCATTGACCAAGAGGGGTGAGAGCTGAGCTGAGCTTAGCTTTGCTTGGCTGCTGAAGGGGGGATCCATGCTGTGCCCTCCGTTCCTCTGCCACGAGCTGTTCCTGGAGCCCATCTGCTCAGTGCTGGGCCTGGCAGATCCCGAACTTGGGGTGGGAAAGCAGTTCTGGCTGTGAGGTTGGCAGCTGTAACATGAGCTCATCTTCTGCAGCTCCTTCCACTCACATTCCTGGTCTATATACGGCGTTGTGCCGCGCTGTGCAGTTTGCTCCACCTCTGCTGGTTTTCACTGGTGCCTTGTAACAGCAATCAAACAAGATAAGGAGACAGACATTCAGAACCACCTTAAAGGCATCCTAGATACTTTATCAAGCAAAAAACTCCCAAGCTCTTACAGTTCCACTTATACATGTCTGAAAATTGCCCGCTGTCTTTTGGAAAGCTTTAAAAATGACTTCAGAATGTCTGCTGCTTGTCGTACGGTACTGAGATGTTTCTCTCTCTCTTTTCCTCTGTCTCTCCTTCCCTCTCTCCCCTCCATAGAGAGGGGTGTGTGTCTACCAACAGTATCACTGTGGATACTTTTTGTTTATATCGAAGCAGCAATTAGATTTAAAGATTTAAAGAACTTCCACGTGGACCTCTGTCGTCCCTTCGCAGCACACTGGTAAGTCCCCTTTGCTCATTAACATTTCTTATTAAGCATTTATTATTGAACCAGAGGGATTGATACCCCGGGGCTTTGGATGTTGGTACAGGGTTTGGCCGTTTGATTCTCCCTCTCACAGCTGTCCTTAAGCATTCCATCCATAACGTGTGTTACACATTGACCAAGTGTGGTTGTCCCGAAGGTATTTGTGATATTTTTGGAAGTTCTCGTCATCCATTTACAAATCCTGGGCCTTCGTAATGAGTGGAAGGCAAAAGTGACATAAAAATATTTTCATGATTCATGCATTCCGTTAAGATTTTCTCTAATGAAGAATACCTCTCAGTCCAGAGGTGCACTTCTCTACCACAAGTTTGTAGTGTACCACAAGGCTGTGCTGGGTTTAACATGTGTCCTCTTTTGTTCCCGGAGCGTTTGCTCCATTTCTCCATGGGACAGCCCTCATTAATTTGGCATCTGTCATTTTCATTTCTGTTGTCCACGCCGTGCAAATAAACCCCTTAAACACGAACTGAATTCTGCTCAGGTTACAAAAACAGTTCAGGAGCTGTGAAGAAAAGTCTTTCTGTTGCTGAATTAGAAGCAGACATCTCAGCTTGTCATCAGGGTTTTCAAACTGGAGCTACAGCTGGCTTTGCTCAGCATCACAAAAGGAGCACTGGCAGATGCATATGCAAATGGTTCTTGCATTCTGGAAGCATACTTAGAAATGCAGATTGCACAGTGCTGTTACTGAGCAAAGGGTGGGAAGATTTCCGTGGTTAATGCAGTCATCTAGATGGGAGTTTTCCCCAGTGTAGGACACCTTCTGTGTTCAAAATGCAGATTCGTGGTGCTTTGTTACAATGCTTGCCAAAGACAATGTATTTTTATATGGAGGTGTTTGCATGGCCCCTCGGGACCAAAACTAGATTGCAGTTGGCTGTTACCTCCTGGAGAGATGCACGGTTGCACCTTGTGCTTGTCCAACAGCTGGCACCGCCATGCACCATGCAATTGCATTGTTGTAATCATTTATGTTACAATTAGTCTGTCTGTAACGAGCTGTAGCTTGGTAACAAACTCTCTACGTTTTAATCGTAGCACAGCAAAAGAGTTCTGTGGATCCCTGTGTGAAAAATTGTAATTCAGATGTGCTCACAGCTTTGCAATTCATTAATTTACATTTGGAATAATAAAGTTGCTCTTTTTTTTTTTTTTCCCCCATAGCATTGGTTACCCTGTCGTCAGTTTGGGCTTTGGCTTTAAAAGCTACGTCAGCTACAAAATGCGTCTAAGAAAACAAAAAGAAGTGCAGAAAGAGAACGAGTTCTACATGCAGCTCCTGCAGCAAGCACTGCCCCCGGAGCAGCAGATGCTGCAGCGGCAGGAGAGGGAGGCAGAGGAAGGTGAGCTGCACCTCCTGCTTTGTGTGTGCCACCAGCACCTCAGAGTTCTGCTGCTTTCATCCGTTGTGATCCTAGAGGAGGGCTGGAAGAAACCTTTCGTTTGGTTTGGTCTTATCATCATAGAATGGCCTGGGTTGAAAAGCACCACAATGATCATCTATAATTTCAACCCCCTGCTATGCACAGGGTCACCAACCAGCAGACCAGGCTGCCCAGAGCCACATCCAGCCTGACCTTGAATGCCTGCAGGGATGGGGCATCCACAGCCTCCTTGGGCAACCTGTTCCAGTGCATCACCACCCTCTGAGTGAAAAAATTCCTCCTAATATCCAACCTAAACCTCTCAGTTTAAAACCATTCCCCCTTGTCCTATCACTATCCACCCTCATAAGCTGCCATTCCCCTCCTGTTTATACACCCCCTTCAAGTATTGGAAGGCCACAATGAGGTCGCCCCAGAGCTTCCCCTGAGCTAAACAATCCCAGTTCCTTCAGCCTTTCCTATAGAGGTGCTCCAGCCCTCTGACCATCTTAGTGGCTCCTCCAAGAGCTCCACATCTTTCTCACGCTGGGGGTCCCAGCCCTGATGGCAGTACTGCAGATGGGGCCTCACGAGAGCCAAGTAGAGGAGGACAATCACCTCCCCCTCCCTGGCCGCCCATTTTTTTCTTCTTGGTTTGGGTTTGTTTTGTTTTTGCTAAGCTGACTCTTAATGATTGCCTTCAGCAGAAGAGATGGTTGTAGACACCATCATTTTTCTTTGTGTCATAATATTGATTGATTTTTAACAAACTAATTTTTTTTTTTCCTTTATTTTGGTATCGCAGCCAAAGGATTATCTGAGATGGATTCCTCGATACTTTTGCAGCACAACGGAGGCATTCCAGCCAATAAAAAATTATCCACAACGTTACCAGAGCTAGAATATAGAGAAAAAGGGAAAGAAAAGGACAAGGATGCTAAGAAACACAATCTCGGAATAAATAACAACATTTTGCAACCTGTAGACTCTAAAATACAAGAAATTGAATATATGGAAAACCATATCAATAGTAAAAGATTAAATAACGATCTTGTAGGAAGTACAGAAAACCTCTTAAAGGAGGACTCATGCACTGCCTCATCCAAAAATTACAAAAATGTCAGTGGGGTTGTGAACTCCTCCCCACGTAGTCACAGTGCGACCAATGGGAGCATCCCTTCAGCGTCCACTAAGAATGAGAAAAAACAGAAGTGTCCGAGCAAGAGCCCGAGTGCACATAAGGACTTAATGGAGAATTGTATTCCCAATAACCAGCTCAGCAAACCAGATGCGTTGGTGAGGTGAGTTTCGTTGGAATGCAGTGTAACAGCCTCTCGTGGTGCCAGGCATTGGGTATGTGTGGGGTTTTGTTGGGTTTTTATTTTCTTAGTTGGTCTTCTAAGGGAAATGTAATTTGTGATCTCATAAAGAGGACAGAACTGGTTTGCAATGGGGTAAGACGGGCAGGAGGCAGCCTGCTGGGGTTCTCTTCCTGACTTTTGCCTCCCGTTGGCCACGTAATCTTCAGCAAACAGCTTCCTGTGTCCCTCAGGATGTGGTCCTGACCGACCTCACAGGGGTGTTGTGAGGCTTTGTGGATGGCTGTGACAGTCATTGGAGGAAAGGCATGAGGAAAATGCGGAGAATGCTCATTACAGAGCTCAGGGGATGTGTTCTTGGCAAACATTCCCGGGTGATCTTTATGTCTCCAGGGAATTCAGAGGGGTTCGGTGGTACCTGGGCAGGTTTTGGTTTCTCATCTGGTGGTGGGGTCTCTTTTTCCCCCTGAAATGTTTGGCTTCTGCTTTCAATTCACAAATACAGATGCAGAGTATCAGCTGCCCTACAACTCCTTGAAGCGATAACTCGAACTTGCTGTGTGCATTACTGCTAACAAACCAGTTTAAATGCAGGCCACAGCGCTTTAACAGAGCTGCAAAGATGGGAGAGGTCACATCTTGATGTCCACTCACCTGAAGTTTGCCCTGAGGAGCTGCTAGCAATGGCACAGCACCCACAGCAGAACTGCAGTGCTGCGTGCTCACATTGGCAGCAGGGCAACGAGAGAGCAAAACAAAGAACAGCTCTCTTAGCAAAGCGCTCTGGGTCACGTAGAACTTCAGTTTTTGTAGGCAGGTGATTATGGAGCAGTGTAACCAAAGGGACACACCATTCATCAGTGGGTTATGGGCAGCTGGAAGCAGCAGCCTGAGCTGTCTTTGCCTTCCCAAGGCAAGAAGGGAAATGATCCATCTTGGAGGGGACTGCTCAGTCATCTACTTTGTTACTGAGATCAGTAATGATATGCAGCAGTGCTTAAGAAAAAAAGAAGCGTATCTGTGTTTCTAGTAATGAGAAACTGAAAGAAATTGGCTTTGGCTCTGTAGGCACAGAAGAGCTTGGGCTTGCTTTTTTACAGCAGAACATTTGGGGGCTGAAGATGAGCACGTGACTCACACCACGGAATGCAAGAAGCGTACTTTATTTTTTTTAATGGGAAATACACCATTTTTTATTTTTTTTTTTTAATGAATTACCACTAATTTTGGCAGATCTGATGTCTTAATGAGAGAAACCAGGCAGGAAACATTTGGTCCTTACATTGTGATGGATTATTGGCTTCCTAACTCATCTAGGGGGGACACTTTCCTGCTTTCTCATTGTCACGATGGAGCTCAAGGTGTTGAAATAACGTGTTGTCCTCAGCATGAAGCATTCATTTGCTTAGTGCCATTACTGTTTGACCACTGTGATTTTTCTTCTACCTATGCATACATATACGATGTATTTTTTATTCATTATTTTATTTTAAGTGACTTATTTCAAACATGTGGGGAACACAGAGGTGAGCTGGGGGCCTCTCACTGCAAACTGGTGTCTCTATTTAACCCATTTGAGATGAAAATAGATTAATAAGCTTGCATGACTTGCTAAGGCTGCAATTAGGTGTATAGCAGATTCTCTCAGTTCAGGAGAAACTAAATTCACTGAGTCCTGAATTATGGATAACATAACACATGTACATTTTGTACTTTGAGGGAAAAACCCAGCCATGTTTAGTGAGAACTCAGGAGTGCAGGGCATCGCTGACACAGCCTGAATTAGGTGAGAAAAGCAAAAATGTGCTCTTGTGGTCACCTGTCGGCCCTGGGGGTTTCTCAGCCTTACCAGTTTCATTTCTGCTTGGAGGGAAGGAGGTGATTGCATCAGGTGTTCCACAGTGCTGCAGTGCGTGGAGGGGAACAGAATTCCTGTGGGGGTTATGAAGTGTTTGCACAGCTGTACGTAGAGCTGTATGTGTAGAGTTACCTAAAAGATGGTACAGCAAAGAGAGGCATCATTTCTGAATTGATCATCTGATGCGCTGGAACTTTTGGATAATGGGGAAGTGCGGTCTTTTAAACTGAACGCTGTCTTTTAAAATTGTCTGTCTTAGGTTGGAACAAGACATTAAAAAGTTAAAGGCTGACCTGCAAGCAAGCAGGCAGATTGAGCAGGAGCTGCGTAGCCAGATCAGTTCTTTGACCAACACAGAACGGGGAATTCGGTCTGAGATCGGGCAGCTCCGGCAGGAAAACGAACTGCTCCAGAACAAGTAGGTGCTCTGTAAAGCTGTGTGAGTTGGTTGCTGATGGCTGGAGTTTGCCGGAGGGGGAAATATTGTGTTAAGACTTTACAAAGTATAAGGTGCTTGCAAGAAAGCAGGACTCGCTTGGGACTTGTGACAGCGATTTATTTGTAATAAGTGAAAACCTGTGCTAAACCCCATACCTGTTTTCTTCCAGATTGCACAATGCTGTACAAATGAAACAAAAAGACAAGCAGATGATCAGCCAGCTGGAGAAGAAACTAAAGGCAGAGCAAGAGGCAAGAGCCTTTGTAGAAAAACAATTAATGGAAGAAAAAAAGAGAAAGAAGTTGGAAGAAGCGACCGCTGCACGTGCTGTTGCATTTGCTGCTGCTACAAGGTATGTGGTTCTGCCCCAGAAGGAATATAGCTCCAGAAAATGTCTCAGATGATGAACGCACTCTGAGTTTACAAAGATGATCAGGGGACTGGAGCACCTCCCCTATGAAGACAGGCTGAGGGAGCTGGGCTTGTTCAGCCTGGAGAA
>JAOWBP010053430.1:0-11182 GCA_028571105.1 Tragopan temminckii
TGAAGACTCTTGTCCATCAGCCTCTGAGTAAGCTGAAATCATGGACTTTTTTTTGCAAACTACTTTAGTCAAGAATTTTGTAATCTGAATATGCACCGTGGATATTAATAATGTAATTAGATATCAAGTTTCAGTTCATGCTCTCCATTTCCCTAATGTGATTGGCTAGTATTTTATTTCCTGATTTGAAATATTGGGTCTGGATGTCAGGCTCTTAAAAAAATGTTTGATTGTTAATTGCAGAACAGTGGATCAAATCAATGATATGAAACCAAGTGTGCATTTTACACATTAGCTGAGAGCTATGTCCATCTGACCTCATTCACACTCAGTTTTATGTTACTGTCCTTTTGCTGATGTAATGGAGTTAAACCAGGTTTGCAAGACTATGCAAGGCAGAGCACACAAAAAAGGAGAAGATATCTCCCTACAGCTCTCACTATAGGCAACTGTGGAGATATAGATTGAGAGGTGTTGTACCCCTATGTGTCTGCACCCCAGAAAGAAGAGGACAGTCACCTCTGCTTGCCTGGACTTTGCCTAGTTTAGGCTCACATTTTCCTTAATACTATTTAAAACATCAAAGCAGCATAAAAGCCCTTAAATTGGGAGTGAAAGACAAGCACTTTGGTCCTTTTGGAGAGAGGTTTTTGGGAAAGACATTTTCCTTCTATTCTGTGCTGCACAAAGCCTTGGTATTAATAGTGTCCATTAAAGTGGTAGTAACTCTATACCCCAAACAGCAGCAGTGGTCCAGGTGTCTCTCAAAAATTTAGACCTGTCTGGAAATAAATTGATTTGTTCTCAGTCTGAGTTTCTCCTACTTTGCCTCAGGCATGGACTGAACTAGATGAATTCCTTGCATTTTGTAATTCAGTAGGGTTAATTTAATTCAACATATTCCTTAAAGAAACTTGATGTTTCTTGACTGCGAGCTCTATTTTGCTCAATACATCTCTTCCACTACTGAGATTTTTATCACTTTAGAAGCAGTGCCAGAATTAGGTGCTCCGTTACCCCAGCCATGCTGTAAAGCACATTTATGTATTGATGTCCAGCAGGTCCTTTTCAGCTATTTGATGTGTACACTAAAGGTGATGATAACATTGTTGAAAGTACTGCAGATGTTGTTAATGCTTGGTGTCAGTAAAAGATGTGATGGTATTGGGTAATTCCTTAAGGAAAGCCTTGCAGGGGTGAGAGCTGGCTGCTTAATGTGTTTCTTCTTTGTCTGCTATAATGGAAGACATTTGAAGATCTATAGATCCACAGTAACATGGCTTTTGTGGGGAACTTATTATTATGTTTTCTCAGTTAATATTTGTATAGTGCTAAGAGTGTCTTGTGCACCACATGAAAATAAAGACAAAGTCTGTACCCTGAAGAGCTTGCATATTAACATCTCCATTGAGCTCAACTGTCTTGGTGGTTGTGAACTGCAAGAACAGGCCTTAAAAAAAGCAATATGGTGATATGGGGAAATGTACCAAATGGTGTACGGTGAAACTTCATGGCAGCAGCCATTAAGCTTGTGGCTTGGTATTTCTGTTATTTCTGTATCGATTTCCTAAACTATATAATGCTGTTTCAGTTTTAGCCATTTTGCATGCATCTCATCTCACAGTGAACCAGTAGGATTCTACAGGGGAAGAAAGGAGCGAAACAAATTTCCTTGCAGACAAATTAGCTGAAAGAAAAGAAGTGCTATCATTGTTACCTAATTCCCAAGGATACAGAATTATTACCAGAAATCTGTCAAGAATTTGCAATTATTAAAAATATAATGTCTCTCATTACTGTATCTAGGACTTCAAGCAGACCTCCTGGTTTGGACTTGCCCATGAAATTCTTGTAAGTTTTCAATTATCTTTTTCTGACTTTCACTCCAGTAGTGTGTAAGAAAAAAGAAAACAGATATGATCATAATAATGAAAAAATAAAAATTTCTGAGTTGTAGTCATATGTCATTTTGCTGCTTCTTTGTGCCACAAACTGTAAGATCTAGACAAGTCTATGGAAAACATTCAGTATCAGTTTGGTCTCAGACATAATGGCACACTAATGTCAGGTGGTGCTTATTCTTAGGTAGTGGAGAACCTAACTTGTACTTTCTTCCATGTTTTCAGCTCGTTTGAGGTCCTTCTTTGATTTCCAACTGTTCTATAGATTTTTTTGTGGGGCGGAAATTTTCTAGATATTCACCATTTTTAATATTATTACTTTTTAAATATAACTCACTCTACATATTTACTTCCTGACGCTTCTTCTCATTGTTCAGCTTCTAGTTAGAGGTATTGAATCTTAGCATTATAACTTTATATTGTGTTATTTACTCTAAGAGCATTGAAGGACCCAAGTCAAAATGTAACAATTTAATTGTGTCAGAAAAATGAACAAATATCAGAATACCTTAGCCACAGAGTGCAACGACTTTATGAATTCAGATGAAATCAAATTTGAGAGGATAGTCTTTATGTAATTGATGGAGAGAGACTGGAAGAATTAGAAAGCTGCATAGCGTAATGTTCTTCTTTTCAGGAGAGGTTTCTGAGATGGATGAAATAAAATCTTTATCTATGGAAGAGATTTTGCCATTCCACTGTGCTTTGGAGGAGCACTGACAACTGTTTCATCTCTCAATCCAAATTTTTATGTGGCTAAAGTTACATGAGATCAACCTCATCTATTGTCTATTTTATAATCAATCTCAGATAGTAAGATCTTCATGAAGGAAGTAGTGCTTCCTGCCCACTCGTGTAGTAACTCGTGTAATGGCATTTGATTTCAGTTGAGGCCTATAAATGACAGTAATAAAATAAAATTACTTTGCTGTTTTCTGTTCTATCATTACTGATTTTTCAAGGTTTTCATTAGCTTTACAAAGTGGATCTTAAAATATGTTTCTGTGCAGTACTGAACATAAACATTCACACACAGAACAGCCATTATTTTAGGGAAGGCTTCTAGGATTTGAAATGATAGATAGGTCCAATTGACTGCTCAGATAACTGAATTCAAAACACTTGACTAATCTGTCACACTAATTAGCTTTTATAATATATTTCACATGTTTTACTTACAGCACTATCAGCTGCAAAAAAATCATACCTGTATACTCTTTATTAGTAGAAACGTTTTATCATATTTAGAGTCATTGAAAGACTTGAGTTGGAAGATCCAGTTCCAACCGCCCTGCAATGGGCTGGTTGCCACCCACCAGATCAGGCTGCCCAGGATCTCATCCAAACTGGTCTGGAACACCTCCAGGGATGGGGTATCCACAACTTCTCTGGGCAGCTGTGCCAGTGCCTCACTGCCCTCTCAGTAAAAAATGTACTCCTAACATCTAATCTAAATTTCCTCCCTCTTACATTAATGCTGCTCTCCCTTTCTTCTATCACTATCAGACCATTAAAAAGTTGGTTCCCCTCCCTACTTATAAGCTCCCTTCAATTACTGGAAGGCCAGAATGAGGTCCCCCTAGAGTCTACTCTTCTCCAGACAAAACAAGCCCATCTCCCTCAACCTTTCTTCACAGGATAGGTGCTCCAGCCCTCTGAGCATCATTATAGCCCTCCTCTAGACCTCCTTCAAGAGCTCCATGACTTCCTTGTGCTGGGGTTCAAGGCCTGGACACAGTACTCCATATGGGCTCTCATGAGGGCAGAGCAGATGGAACAATCACCTCCGTTTTCCTGCTGTCCACCCCTCTTTTGATGCAGCCCAGGATACAGTTGGACTCCCACATATTTTCTGAAATACAAATGTTTCCTCAGAATCTTTGCCTCTGCTGTTTACCAATACAAAAGCTTTCATTATCATCCAAGCAGCCCTGAGGCTGAGCAGAGCAGGGCATCTCAGTGCCCCGGGAGGCTCCCGGAGCTACACTACACCTGGGCCCAAAAGTGACAGCTGTAGCACCCGCACTCCAAGCACGAGGATGGCTGAATGCAGATGCAGATCATTACTGTCACTCTATACACCACGTGCCATCATTAGCAATATGAAAAAATAGAAGAGGGTGCTTGCTCCTTATGATGCTATTCAGCCAACCCAAATCTGCTTTTCATGTAGCTGTGATTCTTCCTTCCATTTTATCTCTCTGCTCCTGAAGAGCGAGCAACAGCTAGTCATGGGAGCAGACACGCGCCTTAGTAGCTTTCCCCCCTTTTTTTTCCCTTTTCATTGGAATGCAATGTGATGTTTAATCTTCTCTTTATTCTTTTTGAATCTTCAGTTCCTGCTTTTCACATGCCTATCATTCATGTGTCAGCATTATATAATGAATTAAAGTATTTTCTGCAAATACAAAGCCACCCAACTGTTCAGAGTTTCAGATGCAGTGGTGCAGGGTATATACTATTACTAGACAACATATTATTTTGCAAATCAATTTAGTGTTGTCATTTCTTTTTTTCTGCTCAATATTGTTTAATATTTCCTTCAATCAAGAAGAAACGTACAGATAACAAAAGTGAGGTTTTGAACATGCAAGTGAAGTATGCATCAAATATTGTAAACAGAGGTCTGCTAAATATAAACATAACAAACCTTTAACTCAGACTTAAAAAACAAGGTAGATATGAATTATCTTTGAGACAAAAAATATTGGCACGCAGCCATAAAGAATTTCATTCTCTCATGTTATTATCTCTTTATTTATTGAAAAGTGCTGCTGGTTCTTGTAAGTGGTTATGACAGGCAAAGGCCAGAATGACTCAAGATAACAGAGTGCTAGGGAGGCAGCTGTGTACATCCAGCAAACAGGAGTTCTAGGTGGTCATGGGAGATGCATGACATGGAGTGCCTGGGCATGTTGCCAAGGAGAAATCGGAGACTGAATGCGATGTCCTAATATTTTGAATCAGTTTAACTCTCATACAGAAAAAGGCAATCTGATATTCACATGAAAGATGACAGCACTCAGGAACGGAACAGGGGAAGGGGCTTCTGACCCATGAGGCTATATATAGTAGAAAATTTTTCTTTGGTTTAAAGGGAGACAGAATGCTTTTATTGCCTAAGATAACTGAGTTTGAGAAGATCACAGAATGGCTGTTAAAATTAAAGTGCATTTTTACTAGTTGCATCTATAATGCTATTGTAAAGGAATGTATGTAACTTCCTGTAACAGACTTAACAGCATGCTCACTCACTGCTTTATGTGTTGCCATTGTAGCAACATTAATGAAAACAGTTTGGGCATCTACTGGGTGTACAGACGTGCAGGCATGTGAGGACATGGAACTGGCAAACTCATGAGCTCTGTCCTCACTGCTGAGGCGTAAGAGTGCTTGCCAAGGGCTGTGAAGGCTGCCAGCCCTGCCACCACCCTGACACTGTCTCTGGGTTGCTCTTGTTGCCTGTGAAGTGACTGGTGCCCAGTAGACACGTGCAACACATTTCCTGTCATCACTTTTCACCTTCTGCAAGGGATATCATGACTTGGAAATCTGTCCTTACACCCGACTCAAAGACAAAGGTAAGGGTGGATTTGAAAAGTGACACGATGCCCAGCTGATGTGCTAAGTCCCAAATATAATTTTACTGGGAGAATCTCACTCTCAATGCCTATTAAATCCATCTGTTGATCAATGGATGTTTCTATTTTCCACTGCTCCTTGGCAGCTCATATGCACTGTGACTGACTGGTTCAGACAGCCAGGTCAGAACAAATTGTACTAATTGCATACAAGCATTTTCCTTTTAAGCTTCATCCTTTGCAAGTGTATCTTAGAGGTAATCATAGGTACAGTACCTATTTGATTATTTCTTTAATTAAACACAAAAGACTATGCATTAGAACACCGACTTCAGATGATTTCGATTTGGGGGTACAAAGACTCTTACCATTCTTCCATTCTCAGAGTCCTCTGGAGGTTTCTTTATTGCTTGTGCTTCAGGCTATCTTCCCTGACAGCACCAGTGGAGTCAGCATCATTTAGTGTCTTTACCAGGTACTCTCAGGCCTTCCCCAGGACAGAAAAGAAGCAAAAGTGAGATAAGCAATACTCTGTGCTTTTCCAATTATCAGTTTTTCCCTTGGGAGGGCAGGAAAATAGAGGGAGGAGAAGTTTTTTTTGCAGACGAAGGCATCCACTCCTATTTTTCTCATTGCCTTGCTATAGGACTTTTCTATGAACACGTGCCCAATGCCTGGCCACTCTCAGGAGAGCCATAATTAACGGGTTGTTAACACACAGAGGGCCTGTCTTATGGCTGGATTTATTTACAGCGTCATTTCAGGTCTCCTGAGGAGCAATGCTATTCTCTCTCAGGAATACCTAGCATGGGTCTACAGGAAAAACTCCCTTTCAGTTAAGAAAGCTATTAAGTGACAGCAGTAAGAAAATATATTAAACTACATAACTCAGAAGCCTTTCCAGGAATAGTCCCTTCCCCCTAGTTTCCCGTGAATACGTTACTGGCAGGAGGGTAGAAAATGTTTCAATTGAGTTGAAAAGGGATGAGGCATTCACAGCTTCTCTGGGCAGCCACACCATGCTCTGAGTAAAGATTTTCTTCCTAACACCTAATCTAAATATCCCCTCTTTTTGTTTAATGCCATTCTCTCTTGTCCATCCATTCCTGTTCCTGCTTATAAGATCCCTTCAAGTACTGGAAGACCACAATGAGTTCTCCCCAGAGCCTTTTCTTATCCAACCTAAACAAGCCCAACTCTTCAGCCTTTCTTCATGGGACAGATGCTTCAGCCCTTCTCCGAACCTGTCCAACACCTTGTGCTGGAGACCCCAGGCCTGGACACAGTGCTCCAAAAGAGGTCTCATGAGGGCAGAGTAGAGGGAGACCATTACCACCCTGCCCTGCTGGCTACCTCCCTTTTGATGCAGCCCAGGATACTGTTGGCTTTCCATGCTGCAGGTGCATACTACTGGTTCATGTCCAACTTTTTGTCCACCAGAACTTCTCAATGAATTCTTCTCCCAGTCTGTACTCATATCTGGGATTGCCCCAGCCTAGGTGCAATACTTAGCACTTGACCTTGTTAAACCACATTAGATTCTCATGTGCCCACTTTTCAAGCCTGTGTCTCAGGATGGCATCTCATCCTTCTATTTTGACAATTGCACCACTCAGCTTAGTGTCATCAGCAAAGTTGCTGAGTGTATGCTCAATCAAACTGTCTATGCCATTGATAAAGATGTTGAAGAGAATTGGTCCCAAGATGGACCCCTGGGGGGCATCACTTGTGACCAGCCTCTACCTGGAAATAAAGCTATTGACAACAAACCTCTGGCTATGACCATCCATCCAATTCTTTATCCACTGAATAGTTTAGCTTTCAAATCCAAATTTCTCCAATTCATAGATAAGGATGTGGCATGATATTGCATCTAAGGCCTTGCACAAGTCCAGGTGGATGACACCAATTGTCATTCCTTTGTCCATTGATGCTCTCACTCTATTGTAGGAGGCCACCAGATTGGTCAGGCATAATCTGCCCTTTGTGAAGCCATGCTAGCTGTCTTGGATCACCTTCTCATCTTGGATGTACCTTGACATCTCTTCCAGGAGGATCTGTTCTATGATCTTCCCAGGACGGGAAGTGAGGCTCACTGGCCTATAGTTCCCCTAGTCTTCCTTTCTCCCTTTCTTGAATATGAGAGTGGTGTTTCCCTTTTTGCAGTCACTGGGGACTTTGTCTGACAGCCATGACTTTTCAAATATGACAGAGAGTGACTTCCTTCTCACTTATCAGAGATGGTACACGCTCCTTTGTCTATCTCTTCTGACCAAAGTACCTGTAGAACCACTTCTTGTTGTGTTTCACATCCCTTGCCAAGTTCAGTTTCATCTGCGCCTTGGCTTTCCTCATCCCATCTCTGCATGTCTAAATAGTATCCCTGTATTCTCTTCAGGCCTTATACTGCATGTACATCTCCTTCTTTTCCCTCAGTTTGACCAGCAGGTCCTTGCTTAGCCATGCCGATTTCCTTCCTTTTCTTCTTGACTTCTTACTCCTGTTCTAAATATTAATTTGTGAACCAAGGTTTGATTCAGCACTTTCCATGGAATAGCTGCCTTCTAATTCAAGAACAACAGCAATATTGAACCCACCATCACCAACGATATACAGTCACATTCTTGGAGTGGAAGAACAGAACTACACTCCATATTCAGTTCTGTTAAAATCTGCAGCTCTTCCACAAATTAATGGGGTTGTGGGGTTGTTCTATCTGATATTTCCCCCCCCCCCCCTCCTTGTTACATACCTTTGCTGTTTAGCATCACAGCACACCACAGTGTATAAATCTATAAACTACTCTCTCTTTAGAGAAGAAGTGGGCAGCTCCTGTCTTTCTCCAAAAAATTACTCTAAATAGTTAACATGGATTAGTTGAATCCCACTTTTTGTTGGATATTTATAGTTAAAATTTTCTGCAATTGAACTCCTGCAGTAAATTTATGAACTACCTTTCTAGGAGATAAAGTTGTCTCCATACAAATCCTTCCCTGTGGATGATTCCAGAAATTAAAGTATAGGAAGGAAAGTACTTGTCATGGGTAAGAAAAAAGAGCACAGATAAGAAAAGTTTGTGAAGTGGTCTGATACTGAATATAGTCAAGTTAAGTGGTCAGATAAGAAATCTACTTTTTGTTTTTCAAATTGAATAGTTTTTCTAGAAAATAATATATTCTGCTGCTGTAAGGGTGTTTAATTGGAAAATGCTGTATTTTTGCAAATCTTTGAGTAGGAAAAAGGTGAACATTTTGTTTAAAAGATTTTTTTGTTGATTCTTTTTGTGACAATAAGATGCTTGCATAAGATTTTGTATGTCTCTATACAACATCATATATCCTTGCCTCATTTGAATATTGATGTAAAAAATTTTTGAGCAGAACAATTGAGATGCAGCATTCTGAGCATCTCAGATCTTTTTATTGGTCACATTTTTTTTTTTTTTTTCCCAGAAACCTTAATTTTCTGTGATTCATGATGAATGATGATCCTTCAATTTAGACTTTTAAAAAGTCTAGTTAACAGAATTGTGTGTGAATAATACATTCTTGTTGCCATTGAGCCCTAGCAAATTTTCACAGAATCATAGAATCAGGCTTTTAAGACTTTTAAGATCATCTAGTTCCAACTCCCTTGCTATAGGCAGGAGATACCTCTCAGTAGAGCAGGTTGCTCAAAGCCCCATCCAGCCTGGCCTTGAATTCTTTCAGGGAGGGGGCATTCACAGCCTCTCTGGGCAACTTGTTCCAGTATCTCACCAGCCTCACAGTAAAGAATTTCTTTCAAATACAAAGTCTAGATCCACCCTCTCCCAGTTTAAAACTGTTTCTCCTTGTCCTGTTGCTACATGCCCATATAAAAAGTCCCTCTCCAGCTTCCTTTCCTCCGGACTGAAGAGCCCCAGCCCTCTCAAGCTGTCCTCATAGAGGGGGTACTCCAGCCCTCCGATCATCTTCATTGTCCTTTTCTGGACCTGCCCTAACAGCTCATGTCCTTCTTCTGCTGGGGGCTCCAGAACTGATGTAGTACTGCAGGTGGAGTCTGACAAGAGCAGAGCAGAATCACCTCCCTCAACCTGCTGGTCACACTGCTCTTCATGCAATGAGGATATGGTTGGCCTTCTGGGCTGCAAGTGCATGTTGTCAGCCATGTTGAATCTTTCATCAAATGACATTGCAAATCCTTCTTCCTCAGGGCTGTTCTCAAGCCATTCTATGCCCAAACTATATCTGTGCTTGGGATTGACCTGACCCAGGTGCAGGACCTTGCACTTGGCTTTCTTGAACTCCGTGAGGTTGGAATGGGTCTGACTCTCAAGCCTATCCAGGTCCCTCTGGATGGTATCCCTTCCCTCTAGCATGTCAACCACACCACTCAGCTCAGTGTCATCTGTGATCTTTCTGAGGGTGTGCTCAATCCCAGTGTCCATGTCACCTACAAAGATGTTAAATAGCACCAGTCCCAGCACCAATCTGTGAGGAATGCCACTCATCACCAGTCTCTACTTGGACATGGAGCCATTGACTGCAACTCTGAGTGTGACCATTCAGCCAATTCCTTATCCAGTGAGTGGTCCATCCATCAAATCCATTTTTATCCAAATTGGTGACCAGAATGTCATGTGGGACAGTATCAAATGCTTTGCACAAGTCCAGTCCGTTTCTCTTCCTTTATCCACTGATGCTGTAACTCCATCATAAAAGACCACCAAGTTTGCCAGGCATGATTTGCCCTTGGTGAAGCCATGTTGGTTACCACCAATCATCTCATCTTTATTTTCCTTGTGTCGTAGTAGGGCCTTCAGGAGAATATGCTCCATGATCTTGCCAGGCACAGAGGTGAGGCTAACAGTCCTGTAGTTCCCTGAATCTTCTTTTCTTCCCTTCTTATAAATGGGTGTCATGTTTCCCCTTTTTCAGACAGTGGGAAATTCACCAAACTGCTATGACCTTTTAAATGTGATGGATAGCAGCTTGGCAACTTCATCTGCCAGTTCCCTCAGAACATATGGATGGATCTCATTGGGTCCTATGGACTTGTGCACCTTCAGGTTTTTTAGATGGTCTCAAACCTGATCTTCACTTACAGCTCTTCCTTCTCCCTTTTTTTACCATTTCTTTCTGCAGCTTGGGTGGTGTGGCTAGAGCCCTTGCCAGTGAAGACTGAGGAAAGGAAGTCATTGAGCACCTCAGCTTTCTCTGTATCCCTTGTAACCAAGTTTCTGGAAGGAATCTAGAGTTTGTTATAAAACTTTCCCCTTCTGAAGTGGCAATCATAGCTGATGCTGCTAGGTGGTTGTAGTCCACGTATTTATTTACCTGCTTCCTACTAACTAGCAACTTTATCATTAAGGATAAAGTGTGTGTATGTATCCTGAACACTATACAAACACAGGTGTATGCTATAATAGTAACTCCTTGCTGATTACTTAAATGAAGACCAATTTAAAGCACACAGATGTTTTGATACACTTACATTTCTCTCTTAACTACCGTTTTTTATAAGTTGTGAATTTTGCTCCAAGGAGTATTTTGTCACATCTGCTAGTAAACACTGAACATGTGATAGAAGAGTTTTATGCTGAATAGCATGAAAATTTATTAAAAATATCCACAGTGAAACCATCCTCTCCTCTCCTCTCCTCTCCTCTCCTCTCCTCTCCTCTCCTCTCCTCTCCTCTCCTCTCCTCTCCTCTCCTCT